>JAWMAR010000933.1:166332-206833 GCA_036785375.1 Leucoraja ocellata | reverse complement strand
GATTTATCTGGGTGTAGAACAAATCCCAATGTTTCAAGGAGTTGTTTAGTAGCTAAGACTCCTGCGACAGCTAGTTCCCTTGTTCTCCCCAATATGAGAACATCATCCAAATAAGCCATGACTAAATGTTTTTGTTCTCTTAATTTTTTCATGGCCACTTTGAGAATTTTAGTAAATAATCTGGGAGCTGTCGTTAAACCATTGGGTAATGCTCTATACTGCCATAGTTGCCCCATCCAGATAAATTTCAGATATCTGAAATGATCCTTATGAATGGGTACTAAATAGTAAGCATCCTTAATATCTATGCTTGCCATGAAGTATCCCTTGGAGATCAGTTGTCTGGCAGTAACAAATGTCTCCATTTTGAAATGTTGATACTCAACAGATTGATTTAGTGATGTCAAATCAATGATAATGCGACATCCACCATCTTTTTTGGTTCTGATAAATATATTCGATACAAATTCCAATGGCTCGTGTCTGGCCCTCTCAATGATGCCCTTGGACACGATCCTATCTAATTCAGCTTGTCCTTCTACCTTCTCTAATTCTGTGGGAAGGAATACCCTTTGGGGTATGTGCTGAACTGGCGGTTCTATGCCTGGTTTAAATTCAATTTTGTATCCACTGATACTGTTGAGTATAAACTTGTTGTTAGTAATGGAGCACCAAACATGTTTGAAGAACCTTAAACGCCCTCCTGTTAATACAACACCCTTTGTCTGAGTATGTTGACAGGAACCAGACCCACCTACCTCCATGTTCATTTCTGGGAGCGTTTGCGATGGGTTTGGCCCGAGGGTGTCCTTGTTGGTGCTGTGGTGGGGCGGCGTATCTTCCCACGGCTCCGCTCTGGGCCCCGCTCTAAAAAAGAGCTCTGGGGGTAGTGGGAAGCGGTCACCAGGCTTTCACCAGCTCGGTACCTGCTGGTGGATGCCGAGGCGTGCTGCCAACTGGGTGTATTCACCCTGCTCGGTCCTGGTCCTGCCCTCATGAGGCCTACAGGTTTGGCCGCCTCTTCAAGCTCCTTGAGCCTTTTCCCCAAGTCGGCCCCGAATAGTAGCGCCTCCTTTTCTGGCGCCGGAGCTTTGCAAAGGCCCGCGTATTTGGGGTTGAGGGCAGGCCTGATGTTTTCACGCCTCAAGTTGTTTAGCTCATACTGCGTGTTGCACATCAGGGCCAGCACGTCCTGCTGAGGTGTAGTGAGCTCCACGTTCTCCGTGGACCGAGCAAAGGCGGTAATGGCTGCGGTGTGGAGCTTCAGGATACGCTGCATCTTCAGCTCTTGTGTCCTGATGTGCTGTCCCAGCTGGCTCCATATCTGGCCGTTTACGGTCTTTACTCGAAGCGCTTCGCAGTTTTCCGGCGCCGTATATGTGTCGAGGGCCTCTTGGATAACTTTCCCCTGCAATGGCTTATTGGAGAGCCTGTTGATACTAGCCGCCATTCTTGGCTCTAGCATCCTTCCGGTCCTCGGGGGCGCCGCATACCTGCTGACTACACCCAGTAGCTCTTCTTCCTCCAGCTCGCCTGGCATGCTTGCGCAGTCGTCCGCCTGCCCTTGCGATAGGCCAGCCCAGTCCTGGCCTCCCTTACTGACCTCAAACAAGGAGGGAACAGAAGGGTGTGGTGATGGTTTGGAGGAGGCCACAGCCCGTCCTCCTTGGAGATGCCTTGCCTGCATCTCCTCCTCAAGCATCTGCTCGAGCAGCTGCCTCATGCAGCTTAAGCGGCTGTCTCCCCGTTTCGCCGGTGGAGAGTGTTCCCGTTCCTCCGACGAGTCGGAGGCCACCGGCCGGTCTGTTTTCCGGGTTGATTTTCTCCCTGTGCGGGGCGTCGAAGTCGGCGGCCCAGGGAGCGGCTCGGCGTCGGGTGTGCGGGAGCGTTCAAACAGCTCCTCCGCCGCTGGTGGCTGCCGCCCAGATATTGACCCCTCCTCGGGTGGAGTTGGGCAGGCAGTCCTCTTTGTTGGTCGCTTTCGGGTAGCCATAGCTTCTTCCTCCGTTAGCGACTCTCTGTAACACAAAAGACTCACTTACCTGAGGTCTTGTCTTTATCCTGCCGCTGGAGAGCCTGGCTCCAGCTGCTGCCGCTGTTGCGCTGCTGACGTAATGCCGCGCCTGCGCACTGGGTGGGTTCTTCATGTAGTCACTCACGTGACTCCGAAGTAAAATCAACCATTAACTTGGACAAAATGTGAGAAAAACATTCTTCAAACAGAGTTGGTACACAAAAATGCTGGAGAAACTCAGCGGGTGCAGCAGCATCTATTGAGCAAAGGATATAGGTAACGTTTCGGGCCGAAACCCTTCTTCAGACTGAGTTCAAAAAGAGTTGCCTTTTATGCTCGTTATGAGTGGAGTATGAATGCACTGGTTTTGGAGACAACAAAGGTGTCATTTCAAGCTGTGACTTCCTATTTAATTGCTCTTTGGTGTAATATGTTTTCTGAAATTGTTTCTTTCTTCTTGTAAATAATGTCATCCTAGAATATAGAGCACAGACGCAGCGGTGGAATTGGTGCCTTACAGCGCCAGAGACAGGGGTTCGATCCTGGCTATGGGTGCTGTTTGTACATTCTCCCCGTGACTGTGGGGTTTCTCTGGAACTCTCATTCCCTCCCACATTCCAAAAGATGTGCTGGTTTGTTGGTTAATTGTCTTGTCTAAATTGTCCCTAGTGTGCAGGATAGAATCATTGTATGGGTTATTGCTAGTCAATGCAGACTCGTTGGGCCAAAAGGCCTGTTTCCCCACAGTATCCCCAAACCAAACTGCACAGCACAGAAACAAGCCCTTTGGCCCACAATGTCTGAGCTGAACATTATGCCAAGGCCATCTCTTATCTGCCTGCATATAATCCATATCGCTCCATTCCCTGCATATCCATAATCATACATGGCACTATCATATCTAGATCCAAAACAAACCCTAGCAGCATGTTCCAGGGACCCATCGTCTTCTGTGAAAAAATATGCCCCACACGTTTGTCTACTCCTTTTCAGTCTCAGCCCAATGCAGTGGAGTAACGGATAGAGCTGCTGCCTCCCAGTGTCAAAGATCCAGGTTAGTGGGCAAATGCATAGCAGATGCAGTATAATGTGGATAAATGTGAGGTTATCCACTTAGGTGGCAAAAACAGGAAAGTAGACTATTATCTGAATGGTGGCCGATTAGGAAAAGGGGAGATGCAACGAGACCTGGGTGTCATGGTACACCAGTCATTGAAAATAGGCATGCAGGTGCAGCAGGCAGTGAAACATAGAAACATAGAAACATAGAAATTAGGTGCAGGAGTAGGTCATTCGGCCCTTCGAGCCTGCACCGCCATTTAATATGATCATGGCTGATCATCCAACTCAGTATCCCGTACCTGCCTTCTCTCCATACCCTCTGATCCCCTTTGCCACAAGGGCCACATCTAACTCCCTCTTAAATATAGCCAATGAACTGGCCTCGACTACCCTCTGTGGCAGAGAGTTCCAGAGATTCACCACTCTCTGTGTGAAAAAGGTTCTTCTCATCTCGGTTTTAAAGAATTTCCCCCTTATCCTTAAGCTGTGACCCATTGTCCTGGACTTCCCCAACATCGGGAACAATCTTCCTGTATCTAGCCTATCCAACCCCTTAAGAATTTTGTAAGTTTCTATAAGATACCCTCCCAATCTCCTAAATTCTAGAGAGTATAAACCATATCTATCCAGCCTTTCTTCATATGAAAGTCCTGACATCCCAGGAATCAGTCTGGTGAACCTTCTCTGTACTCCCTCTATGGCAATAATGTCCTTCCTCAGATTTGGAGACCAAAACTGTACGCAATACTCCAGGTGTGGTCTCACCAAGACCCTGTACAATTGCTGTAGAACCTCCCTGCTCCTATACTCAAATCCTTTTGCGATGAATGCTAACATACCATTCGCTTTCTTCACTGCCTGCTGCACCTACATGCCTACTTTCAATGACTGGTGTACCATGACACCCAGGTCTCGTTGCATCTCCCCTTTTCCTAGTCGGCCACCATTTAGAAAATGAAGAAAGCGAATGGTATGTTAGCATTCATAGCAAAATGATCTGAGTATAGGAGCAGGGAGGTTCTACAGCAGTTGTACGGGGTCTTTGTGAGACCACACCTGGAGTATTGCGTACAGTTTTGGTCTTCTAATCTGAGGAAAGACATTCTTGCCATAGAGGGAGTACAGAGAAGGTTCACCAGACTGATTCCTGGGATGTCAGGACTTTCATATGAAGAAAGACTGGATAGACTCGGCTTGTACTCGCTTGAATTTGGAAGATTGAGGGGGGATCTTATAGAAACTTACAAAATTCTTAAGGGGTTGGACAGGCTAGATGCAGGAAGATTGTTCCCAATGTTGGGGAAGTCCAGAACAAGGGGCCACAGCTTAAGGATAACGGGGAAGTCTTTTAGGACTGATATGAGAAAAACATTTTTCACACAGAGAGCGGTGAATATGTGGAATTTTACTTCGGAGTCACGTGAGTGATTCCGTGAAGAAGCCCGTCCCAGGACGCATTGCGGCATTACGTTTCAGCAGGCCAAGCGGCAGCGCGGGAGACAGGGCTCCCGCAGAAACGAGAAAAGCTAAAGTTTAGGTACGTACTTACCTTTACTTTACAGCCTTTGCGTCTGCTTGTTCCCTGCAGGGCATGCAAGCGGCCCCTTGGACTCCGGGAGGAGTTTTTCCGTTGTCGGGAGGGGAGGAAGACGCAACTAGGACTCGCCGGCGGACCATGGTGCGGCTGCCGGTAACTGTCCACAGGACAGCGGCGCGGGGCTAGCACTGCGCTGGGGTTCCCCTCAGTCCTCGCTCGCCCTCAAGGACTGTCCAGGTGAGGCAGGCAGGCGGGCGGGAGGAGGCTTCCGACTTTTGCGGAGCCGTTAAGGGGACCCACGGAGCAGTGCTGGCGTGGAGTGCGCTGCAGCCCGAGTGCAGCAGCCCGAGGAGAGAGAGAGAGGGAGAGGGAGGACCGCTAATCAGCGCCCCGCTCCCGACTCTGTACCAAGCCCGTCAGCATCAGCTGCGGGCTGGGAGGGAAATGCTGCACCTGCCCGACGAAACAACGTCTTTGGGCAGCAACAGGCGGTAGGACCGCTTAGGGGGAGGTCCACAAACCCGACACCGGGACCTAGCCAGCCCGCTAGCGCCTGAGCAACGGGCTGGATGTGTGTAAAACCCGGCGGTGGAGCCAACATCGGACTGGGAAGTCTCTCCACCCAGGAGGAGGAGAGACTGCCACCTGAACTACAGGAGCAGCTCTTGGGCATTCCAAAGGTAAGTTTGCAGTTGTGTTTTTATTACATAGTTCAGGAACACAACGCAAAACTCGCAAAGAGGAACTGCCCCGCTCCAACTCTACCAGCGGGGCAGCAACCGGCGGCAGCGTCGCTCGCAGAGCGTTTTCGCTATCCCTGAGACCGAGCCAAGCCAGTCTCGCCAGAGCCTACACGGCGGACTGGGAAAGGGGCTAGGAAGCCAAACGGCCGGTCGTCTCCGACTCGTCGGGGGGAGGGGAAATGTCCACCCCAAAGCGGGGGAGAGACAGCCGCCTAAGCTGCATCCAGCAGCTATTGGAGGGGATGGTCTACCGAGAGCAGCAGCGCTCTCGGACAGACAGGACAGGCGCCCCCTCCATGGTGCTGAGTCCGGCACCTCCCTTTGCGACCTCGGACCAGGAATGGGAGGTTAGCATTGGTGACCAGGGGCAGGCTGGTCTGAGTATGGGGCAGGCGGAAGGAGTCGAAAGAGAGCAGGGTGTGCAGGAAGAGCTGCTGGGGGTCGTAAGCCGATTTGTCGCTACCCCACGGGTTGGAGCACCACTGGAGCCAAGGATGGCTGCCAGCATTAACCATCTCTCCAACAAACCACTGCAGGAGAAGGTGCTCGCCCAAGTGCTTGAGGAGCACACAGCCCCGGATAATTGTGAGGCTCTCAAGGTCAAGAGCCTCAATCCTCAAATATGGGGCAACGTGGGGGGACCGATTCGGACACAGGAGGTCAAACTACAGCGCATACTTCGCCTCCTCACGGCGGCTATAACAGCCTATGCGCGGGGAGTCGAGACCGTAGAGATGACCACTCACCAACAGGATGTCCTGGCACTCATGTGCACGACACAATATGAGCTGAATAACCTAAGAAGAGACAACATCAAGCCGGCCCTCAATCCTAAATTTGCAGGTTTATGCAAAACTCCATCAGTAGAGACCGACTCATTCTTATTTGGGAAGGACTTGAACAAACAGCTCAAAGAGATGGAGGAGGCGTCCAAGACCTTTAGCCTCATGAGGGCACCACCGGCAGTGAACATACCAAAGCTCTTCATTCCACCCAGGCGGCAGCACACCACTGTATCTACCAGTCGGCGGCCCGAACATCCGACTGGTCAAAGCTGTGGGCCGCACTATCCCCAGAGACCTTTTTTAGGTCAGGGCCTGCAGCGGACCCCCTGGAAAATGCGCCTCCCCCCAACATCGCCAGCACGTCGACAGGGAAGAACACTCAAAAAGAAAAAATCACAACCCCGCCAATAACCATGGAGGTAGGTGGGACTGGTTCCTACCAGCTTATAGAGTGCTTTCTTGGACTATCTTGGCTTTCATATTAATTCAGTCCACGTAACTATAATGTTGCCAAGAGACAACATAGTTGAATTGGCACAAACAAGGGACAAATTAATGGTCAAACTACCAACTACTCGACAAATAACAGAGTAATTGGGGGAAAATGATACCATTTTCTGTCTACATGATTCAGATGTTAGTATCAAAAACAACATATAGGTTGTCATTCAGCAGCTCATGAAGTTACCGACTGAAATAATATCAGAAAGACAGTGGTGAGGTTACCACTTACACTGGGCATTAAGTATCTAAAAATGCTCGGGTGAAATTCATGAGTTTAAGCACTTGCATGTATGGGTATAAATAGACTACACTATGGAGGTGGCCTATATTAACCATATGGCAGCATAAAGTCGGTATCATATGACAAGTTGGTCAAAACAATTTGGCAATGGTATATCCATAGAGGTATTGGACTATCAACAACTTACCTGCCTGGTAAGCAAAATACAGTGACAGACACCAGGTCACAAAAAATTAAGGACAACATCAAGTAGATGTTTTCATATAAAGTTTAACAAAACTATCAAGCTATACGATGCATTTCATTGTCTCTGTACTGCACACTGACAATGACAATTAAAATGGAATGTGAATCTGATATCGATTATTTGCATCAATGCTATATCACCAGGG
This sequence comes from Leucoraja ocellata, assembly GCA_036785375.1. Lineage (NCBI taxonomy): Eukaryota > Metazoa > Chordata > Chondrichthyes > Rajiformes > Rajidae > Leucoraja > Leucoraja ocellata. Next base: position 199,555 of record JAWMAR010000933.1, on the reverse strand, counting down.
GTTCGGGGATGTCCTATGTATGTCGCGGGGGGAAACCAGACCCTGGGGCAGTGGAATCCTGATATATATAAAAAATTTTCTCTGGGACAGATAGTTCCAGCAGAAAGCTTGTCAGCTATATATATTAACTTTTCTGACCTATAGGTCATGTTGTCATTCAACAATATATTTATAATATTGATAGACAAATGCGTTCATGTTGCATTGGTGAAATTAATTCTATGTATTTTTTCCCTTCTGCCTCACCAATCGAGAACAACGCACAGTACAAAAGGATTCTGTTTCAGAACTTACGCTATGACATGATTGTTGGAACTTGCATGGAGTTTTTCCAGTACCCAGGATTATTAACAATCGGAGCCGGGCACAAATCAACTGTGCCATGAGAAAATAAGCTCCTGAGCTGCAGATTCTGCGCAAGCCTCTGGGACTGGGATTGTTATACTGAACAATCAACACCATGTCAGCATCCTTTTGAACATTCACTGGACTACAACACTTGTCCAGCATCAACAGAAGTGCTGCAAGGATACAGGGAAAACCTACTCATCCAATACAGGTACTACAAACTGGAATTCCTGGAGAACCGTCATCACGATGAAGGATTCGGCTACAGTACCATCAACACAGCTAGAATTGCCCTGACTGTTCCTTTCAAAACAGCTACAGGACAACAGGTATGGGTTACTGGCTGGGGGTAAATTTGAAGGGTATTAAACTCTAAAACCCTAGACCAAGTACACCCATATGATGGGATGTCACAATGGTTAATCATACTTCAGGGGATACTCACCAGCCAGAGCCCTAAACCTGAACCTTCTATGCACTAAAAACATATGTTGAAGGCACACTGAGCAGCACAGAGGGTCCAGTCACTACTCCTATTTCAACTGGACACCATGCTCACAGCTTCAGACCAGATCTCTATCATTTGTCCAGGGAATGGTCAAACCAGACCAGGAATACCTTATCCAGTCATAAAATCCGGGCTTACCCGCCAGAAAACACGGTAATGTACCAAGACCCTTTTTTACCTTACATAGACACAACCTAATTATGCGAGGGAGATGAAAAGCCTTGTGGGTTGGTCACAAAAAAAAACCTTGTGGTCGGGTAACAAGCCTTTTTGAAATGGCTCAAGCAGGTTAAAGCTCCTGGGATAAAACTAACATGTCAAAGTTGTCATCCCACAGGAGAAGCTTCCACGTCAACGGCAAAAGAATGGACGTACCTATAAACCACATCCTGGCTCCAGCAGAATACTGGGGGTAAAACGTTCAGAGAAATAATTTATTATAAACTGTTGACAAAACCTGTTTTTTCATTTGCAGGAAAGATTCCAATCTGCAAATATTCAAATTAGCCAAAGGGAGCATTTAAATTTCTTCAGTGTCTATTGTAAAATACCATTGGGTTTCTATAACAGAATCATTGGTTGGTTACGATACACACTTCCTCCCTCAAAGACTTCGGCAGTGAGTGTAGTATAACTGTTACACGGTTTGCAATCACAGAGCTTTGAAATCTTCACGGAATCACTCACGTGACTCCGAAGTAAAATAGTAAGATTAAACGAGAACTTACCAGTTTGAAGTTTGATCTGTATTTTATGAGGAGTTACGATGAGGGTTTACGTGCCCTCCGCTCCCACCCTCATTACATGGATCAAACTGATAATTGATGTCTCTTTGTTCTTTACTATGTTACTTCAAATACTTGTGTCTATCTGTGATTCCACACCGCTGCTTTGAAGTTATGCCGCAATGCGTCCTGGGACGGGCTTCTTCACGTAAACCCTCATCGTAACTCCTCATAAAATACAGATCAAACTTCAAACTGGTAAGTTCTCGTTTAATCTTACTATTTTCTGCCATAGAAGGTAGTTGAGGCCAGTTCATTGGCTATATTTAAGAGGGAGTTAGATGTGGCCCTTGTGGCTAAAGGGATCAGGAGGTATGGAGAGAAGGCAGGTACAGGATACTGAGTTGGATGATCAGCCATGATCATATTGAATGGCAAATGGTGCAGGCTCGAAGGGCCGAATGGCCTCTACTCCTGCACCTATTTTCTATGTTTCTATCATATCATTTGGTCATGCCGTTTGGTCTTACTAATGCTCCAGCAGTTTTCAAGGCATGGTTAATGATGTATTACGGGACATGCTGAACAGATTTGTGTCTGTGTACCTTGATGACATTTTGATTTGTTTCTCCAGACGAGACTTCCCATGTGCAGCATGTACACCAGGTACTGGAACGTTTGCTCCTGAATGATCTGTTTGTGAAAGCTGAGAAATGTGAATTTCATGCTAACACTGTTCAATTCCTTGGTTATGTCGTATCACCTGCTGGTATACAGATGGACCCGAGCAAGGTCAGTGCTGTGGCCAACTGGCCTACACCCTCCAGTCGTAAGCGACTTCAGGGGTTCCTTGGGTTTGCTAATTTTTATAGGAAGTTTATCCGGAACTTTAGTGTCACTGCTGCACCATTCCATGCTCTTACCTCGCCCCACGTGCCTTTCTCTTGGTCCCCTCAAGCAGAAGCTGCTTTTATGAGACTCAAGAGGAGCTTCTCCTCAGCCCCCATCCTGGTTCACCCTGACCCATCACTCCAGTTCGTGGTTGAGGTGGATGCCTCGGGTGTGGGCATCGGGGCCGTACTCTCCCAGAAATCCTCCACAGATGGTCGATTACATCCCTGCGCTTTCCTCTCATGAAAACTTTCTCCTGCTGAGATAAATTACCATGTGGGTAACCGTGAACTGTTAGCGGTTAAAACAGCCTTGGAGGAATGGAGACACTGGTTGGAGGGCACAGAGCAGCCGTTTCTAGTTTGGACAGACCACAAGAACCTGGAATACATCAAGTCAGCCAAACGCCTCAACTCGCGCCAAGCAAGGTGGGCTCTCTTCTTTAATCGATTTGATTTTGTACTGTCTTACCGCCCTGGTGCCAAGAATGGCAAACCTGATGCTCTCTCCAGACAGTTTGATCCTGACCCGTCCCCTAAGGTTTCAACTCCCGTTCTGCCTGCTTCCTGTTTTGTTGGGGCGGTTACTTGGGAGATTGAGGAGAGAGTTTCCGAGGCAACTGCTGGTGTTCAGTCACCGCTAGGGTGTCCTTCTAATCGTCTGTTTGTTCCCGAGTCTCTTCATTCACAGGTGATTCACTGGGCTCATACGTCTCGGATCTCCTGTCATCCCGGTGTCTGCCGAACCCTGTCTGTGGCCAAACAAAGGTTTTGGTGGCCTTCCATGGAGAGGGGGATTAAGGAGTATGTTGCCGCCTGCAGTATTTGTGCTCAGAACAAGACCTCACGTCTGCCCGCCTTTAACCTCCTGAATCCACTGCCTGTCCCCTCACGCCCCTGGTCCGGCATCTCCATGGTCTTTTTCACGGGCTTGCCCTCTTCTGAAGGCAACACCTCAGTCATGACTGTGGTGGACAGATTTTCTAAGATGGTTCATTTCATTCCGTTGCACAAGCTTCCCTCCGCCAAGAAAACGGCAGAGGTCATGCTGTCTCATGTTTTTCGTATTCATGGATTTCCCAGAGACATTGTGTCTGACCGGGGGCCTCAGTTCGTGTCCAGGTTTTGGAAGGAGTTTTGTTCTCTGTTGGACGCCACGGTCAGCCTTACATCTGGTTATCACCCGGAATCCAATGGACAGACTGAACGCCTTAACCAGGAATGGGAGACAGGACTGCGGTGCTTGGTGGCACAGAACCCTTCAACTTGGAGCAAACACCTTATTTGGGTGGAGTATGCACACAACACACTTCCTTGCTCATCCTCTGGTCTCTCTCCATTCCAGTGTGCCTATGGTTACCAACCGCCATTGTTCCCTGCTGTGGAGAAGGAGTCCAGTGTGCCCTCCGCCCAGGTTCTCATCCGTCGCTGTCACAAGGTTTGGAATGGGGCTCGTCAGATGCTGTTGCGCAGTTCTGCGCGTTACAAGAGGATGGCTGATCGTGGAAGAACGCCGGCTCCGGTATACTCGCCTGGCCAAAAGATGTTGCTCTCCACTCGAGACTTACCTCTGAGGGTGGAATCCCGGAAACTGGCTCCTCGTTTTGTTGGTCCTTTCCCCATATCGAAGGTCATCAATCCTGTGGCGGTTCGTCTCAAACTCCCCCGTGCCATGAGGGTCCACCCTACTTTCCATGTCTCCCGACTGAAGCCATTTAAGGAAAGTCCTCTGGTCCCTGCCTCCACACTCCCGGTCCCTTGATGGGGGTCCAGTGTTTAGTCAACCGTTGCTAGGGATGCGCTGGCGTGGTCGTGGTTGTCAGTATCTTGTGGATTGGGAGGGTTATGGACCTGAGGAGCGGTCTTGGATGCCGCCTCGCAACATATGTGACCCTGAACTTATCAGGGAATATCGGCGCCAACATCCTGACGATCCTGGGCCGTCAGGAGCCGGCCGTGGAGGGGAGGGGGGGGGGGGTACTGTCAGGTCTCGCGTTTGATCTAGTTTCTGTTACTTATTGGTTTTTAGTATTAGTAGAGTTTGCATTCTTGTTTTATTTTGGTGTGCCACATCTCCTCTTGTTTCAGGTCCCATATCCTGTCAGGTCGTTTACCCTTGTGTGATTGTTGGACCCGCCCTGATGTGTTTCACCTGTGTCTCGTTATCCCCTGCTAGTCTGTATTTAAGCCCTTTGTGTTTTCATTCTCATTGCCAGTTCGTTGTGTATGTTACTTGGTATCACCTCGTTCCAGCTCTAGAAATCTTGTGACCTTGTGATCTTGACCATTGCCTGTTTTTCGACCACTGTTTTTGCCTGCTCCTAGATTGTACTGTTGCCTCCGTTTTTGCTTACATGTGAATCGACTTGGACCAATTAAACTCTGAAAACTGATCTGCCCTGTGTCTGAGCCTGCATTTGTGTCCTCCTCCTCGTTCTGTTCTGATACACTCTGCTGCACCTGCGTGAGGGAGGGGGCGGGAATATAACTCCAGGAAGTGGTGTGCCTCACTCAGTCTCTGCAAGGTGGATGAAGCAAAGGGTCACGTCTCTATGAACTCTGAATAACGCTGAACAAATGTCTACACCACTGTGAGTATGCTTAATGTGGTTTGAAAATGAAAATATTGTTTGTTTGAAGTAAAAAGGCACTGCCTGCAAATGGTTGTTTGGGTCCTTTGGCTTGTAGTTGAAAGAGACTACTTCCTGTAAATGGTGGCTTGGGTACTTTGACCTGAATTTGAAAGGCACTACTTACAGCAAATGGTGGCTTGGGAGCTTTGGCTTGAAGTTGAAAGACACTACTTACTGACAATGGTGGCATGCAGTTGAAAGGCACTACTTACTGCTAATGGTGGCATGAGTGCTTCGGCCTGAAGTTGAAAGGCACTACTTCCTATAAGTGGTGGCTTGGATGCTTTGACTTGATATTGAAAAGCACTATTTGCAGCAAATAGTGGCTTGGGAGCTTTGGCTTGAAGTTGAAAGACACTACTTACTGCAAATAGTGGCTTGGGTGCTTTGGCTGGAGGTTGAAAGGCACTACTTACTGCATATAGTGGATTGTGTGCTTTGCTTGAAGTTGAAAGGCGCTACTTACTGCAAATGATGGCTTGGGTGCTTTGGCTTGATGTTGGAAGTCAATACTTACTGCAAATGGTGGCTTGAGTGATTTGGCTTGAAGTTGAAACACTTCTTATTGCCATTTGTGGCTTGCGTGCTTTGGCTTGAAGTTGAAAGTTACCACTTCAAATGGTGGCTTGGGTGCTCTGGCTTGAAGTTGAAGGGCACCACTTACTGTAAATGGTGGCTTGGGTGCTTTGGCTTGAAGTTTAAAAAAAATCACCATTCTCTCTGCTGCACCTGCGTGAGGGAGGGGGAGGGAATATAAAACCAGGAAGTGGTGTGCCTCACTCAGTCTCTGCAAGATGGATGAAGCAAAGGGTCACGTCTCTATGACCTCTGAATAACACTGAACAAATGTCCACACAACTGTGAGTACCCTTAATGTGGTTTGAAAATGAAAATATGGTTTGTTTCAAGTAAAAAGGCACTGCCTGCAAATGGTTGTGTGGGTGCTTTGGCTTGAAGTTGAAGGGCACTACTTACTGCAAATGGTGGCTTGGGTGCTTTGACTTGAAGTTGAAAGGCATAATTTACTGCAAATGGTGGCATTAATTTGAAAGGCACCACTTACTGCAAATGGTGGCATGAAGTTGAAAGGCACTACTTACTGCAAATGGTGGCTTGGATGCTTTGGCTTGAAGTTGAAAGGCATAATTTACTGCAAATGGTGGCATTAATTTGAAAGGCACTACTTACTGCAAATGGTGGCTTGCGTACGTCGGTTTTAAGTTGAAAGGCATAACTTACTGCAAATGGTGGCATGAAGTTGAAAGGCGCTACTTACTGCAAATGGTAGCTTGTCAAGTCAAGTGAGTTTATTGTCATGTGTCCCTGTATAGGACAATTCAATTCTTACTTTGCTTAAGCACACAGAAAAATATTAGGCATTTACTACAACAAATAAATGTGTCCATATACCATGATATAAATATATACACACATGAATAAATAAACTGATAAAGTGCAAATAACAGAAAATGGGTTATAAATAATCAGAGTTTTGTCCGAGCCATGTTTAATAGCCTGATGGCTGTGGGGAAGTAGCTATTCCTGAACCTGGCTGTTGCAGTCTTCAGCCTCCTGTACCTTCTACCTGAAGGTAGCAGGGAGATGAGTGTGTGTCCAGGATGGTGTGGGTCTTTGATGATACTGCCAGCCTTTTTAAGGCAGTGACTGCGATAGATCCCCTCGATGGAAGGAAGGTCAGAGCCGATGATGGACTGGGCAGTGTTTACTGCTTTGTGTAGTCTTTTCCTCTCCAGGGCGCTCAATTGCCGAACCAAGCCACGATGCAACCAATCAGCATGCTCTCTACTGTGCACCTGTGCTTGGGTGCTTTGGCTTGAAGTTGAAAGGCACTACTTACTGCAAATGGTGGCTTGGTGCTTTGGCTGGAAGTAGAAAGACACTATTTACTGCAAATGGTAGTTAGGGTGCTTTCGCTTGAAGTTGAAAGGCACTACTTACTGCTAATGGTGGCTTGCGTGCTTTGGCCTGAAGTTGAAAGGCACTACTTACTGCAACTGGTGGCATGGAAATGAAAGGCATTACTTACTACAAATGGTGGCGTGTGCTTTTGCTTGAAGTTGAAAGGCACTATCCACTGCAAATGGTGGCTTGGGAACTTGGGCTTAAAGTTGAAAGGCACTACTTACTGCAAATGGTGGCACGAAGTTGAAAGGCACTACTTACTGCAAATGGTGGCGTGGGTGCATTGCTTGAAGTTGATAGGCACTACACGGCCTTCGAGGTGGAGGAGCCATCTTGGGGAACGGCTGCTAACCAGCACTAACCAGCAGCCGTCCGTTTAAATCACTAGTTTTGTAGTTTTTAGTGAGTCCCGTGCCTTGTTTGTGGGAGAGTAGACTGTTTAATGTGGGGGGAAGGGGATAACAATATTTCTAGGTCCCTACCTGGTTGGTGGGGCAGCTTTTTCTCACATCGGGTCTGCGGGCCTGTAGAGCGGGCAGCCGCGGGCGGCGCCAACTTCTACACCGGGAGCCGGGAGCTCCAAACCGGCGCGGCCTTGTCGGCTTCGGCAGCCGCGGTCTCCGGCAAGAAAGCGGCCGTTCCAGATGGCCCAGCCGCTGAGTGGACCCTCCCGTCGCCGGGGCAACACCACCCGGCGAAAACGGCCAGGAACGTGGGGCCTCCGTAGAGGCACCTGTGGAGGCCTCAATAGGCTTGACTATGGGTGACCTCGGGATGGGACTGGACATTGTGCCTTCCCCCACAGTGGGAACCATTGTGGGGGGATGATTTCTGTGTATGTAATTATTATTTTTGTGTGTGTCCATGATGGTTGTCGTGAGGGGAGAGTGGACGCTGGCGAGCTTTGGCTGCCGCTGCTCTCTCCTCACATTGGTCGCCCAATTATAGGAAGGATGTCAACAAAATAGAGAGAGTACAGAGGAGATTTACTAGAATGTTGCCTGGGTTTCAACAACTAAGTTACAGAGAAAGGTTGAACAAGTTAGGTCTTTATTCTCTGGAGCGCAGAAGGGTAAGGGGGGACTTGATAGAGGTCTTTAAAATGATGAGAGGGATAGAGTTGATGTGGACAAGCTTTTCCCTTTGAGAATAGGGAAGATTCAAACAAGAGGACATGACTTCAGAATTAAGGGACAGAAGGTTAGGGGTAATATGAGGGGGAACTTCTTTACTCAGAGAGTGGTGGCGGTGTGGAATGAGCTTCCAGCGGAAGTGGTGGAGGCAGGTTCGATGGTATCATTTAAAAATAAATTGGATAGGCATATGGATGAGAAGGGAATGGAGGGTTATGGTATGAGTGCAGGCAGGTGGGACGAAGGGAAAAAAGTTGTGTCGGCACGGAGTTGTAGAGCCGAGATGGCCTGTTTCCGTGCTGTAATTGTTATATGGTTATATGGTTACATTATGTTTCTGAGTCTTTGTCTTTGGGTTTAATTCTGTCTTTAATTTGTGTACTGGTGATGTCTTTATTATTTATTTTACTCGGACAATATGTTTTTTTACTTTTGTTGAATTTTGTAAGGTGTCCTTGAGACTCTTGAAAGGCGCCCATAAATAAAATGTATTGTTATTATTACTTACTGCAAATGGTGGCATGAGGTTGAAAGGCACTACTTACTGCAAATGGTGGCTTGGGTGATATGGCTTGCAGTTGTTAGGCACTACTTACTGCAAATGTTGGCTTGGCTGCTTTGGCTTGAGTTGAAAGGCACTACTTACTGCAAATGGTGGTGTGGGTGCATTGGCTTGAATTTGAAAGGCACGGCTTACTGCAAATGGTGGCATGAAGTTGAAAGGCACTACTTTCTGCAAATGGCGGCTTGGGTGATTTGGCTTGAAGTTCGAAGTTAAAAGTTAGTACTGCAAATGTACTTACTTTCTGTTTGCACTGTATATCAATTTTAGATAAAACGCTACCACTTACGGCTGTGACCTTTGGCCATCTTACTCAGTCCTCCATCCGCTGAGCATGTGCAGAGAATTCTTCCCATCAGTTAAAAATAGAAGTGTTATTGGTGTTTAAAAAATGTTGAGAAAATCTGTCCTGTCAATCACGCCCTGAAAGCCACACCTTTTCCGGGGGGAAGGTTTATAAACCCGGAAGTGTGGGTGTGGCTCAGTCTCTGCATGATGGGAGAGTGTGAGGTCATGACTCTGTCTGAGCTGTGAATCAACTGAACACGCTGAATGTCAACTGAACAGTGAGTTGGGTGTTTTGTGTGGTTTTATGGTGGTTTCACCCTGCATGAAATGGTATGAAGCTGCATTTGAATTTGGTGGCCTTGGACCCTGCATGAAATGGTATGAAACTGCACTGAATTTGGTGGCCTTGCACCCTGTTGAAAGTGGTATGAAACTGCACTTGAATTTGGTGGCCTTGGATCCAGCTTGAAGTGGTATGCAACCGCACTTGAGTTCTATGGCCTTGCACCCTGCTTGAAGTGGTTGTAAACTGCACTTGAATTTGGTGGCCTTGCACCCTGCATGAAATGGTGGGAACATGGATTTGGATTTTGTGGCCTTGCACCGTGCTTGAAATGGTGGGAACATGGATTTGAATTTGGTGGCCTTGCACCCTGCTTGAAATGGTGGGAACATGGATTTGAATTTGGTGGCCTTGCACCGTGCTTGATATGGAAATTCAAGGAAAAGTCATGAGTCAACTGCCAGCCCACCAGCCGTGAGTGAGCTGCCAGCAGATCAGGCTTGAGGAACTGAGCTGCCACCTCAAGAACCCATACCAGCACTCCAGAAAGCCCCCCCCCCCCCCCACTGGCCACCAATATTGGAATTGGTGGGGAGGTGGAATATTTCGTTGGGGGACCAGCCCTCCCGTGTGAACTTGGGACCCAACGGGTCCCACTTAGTCTAGTATAACCGTATAACCATTTAACAATGACAGCACGGAAACAGGCCAACTCGGCCCTTCTATTCCGTGCCGAACACTTATTCTCTCCTAGTCCCATATACCTGACTCAGACCATAACCCTCCATTCCTTTCCCGTCCATATACCTATCAAATTTATTTTCAAATGATAAAAACGAACCTGCCTCCACCACTTCCTCTGGAAGCCCATTCCACACCGCTACCACTCTCTGAGTAAAGAAGTTCCCCCTCATGTTACCCCTAAACTTTTGTCCCTTAATTCTCAGGTCATGTCCTCTTGTTTGAATCTTCCCTACTCTCAATAGGAAAAGCTTGTCCACGTCAACTCTGTCTATCCCTTTCATCATTTTAAAGACATCTATCTAGTCGCCCCCCCCCCCTTAACCTTCTGCACTCCTTGAAAGGCACTACTTACTACAAATGTTGGCTTGGGTGCTTTGGCTTTTAGTTGAAAGGCACTACTTACTGCCATGGTGGCAAAGGTGCATTGGCTTGACGTTGAAAGGCACTACGTACCGCAAATGATGGCTTGGGTGCTTTGGCATGAAGTTGAAAGGAACTTCTTACTGCAAATAGTTGCTTGGGTGCTTTAGCTTGAAGTTGAAAGGCACTACTTACTGCAAATGGTGGCTTGGGTGCTTTGGCTTGAAGTTGAAAGGCACTACTTACTGCAAATGGTGGCATAAAGTTGAAAGGCACTACTTACTGCTAATTGTGGCTTGGGCGCTTCGGCTTGAAGTTGAAATACATTAATTACTGCAAATGGTGACTTGGTTGCTTTGGCTTGAAGTTCAAAGACACCACTTATAGCAAATGGTGGCATGAAATTGAAAGGCACTACTTACTGCAAATGATGGCTTGGGTGGTTTGGCTTTTAGTTGAAAGGCACTACTTACTGTAAATGGTGGCATGAAGTTGAAAGACGCTACTTGCTGACAATGGTGGCTTGGGTGCTTTGGCTAGAAGTTAAAAGGCACAACTTGCTGCAAATGGTGGATTGGGTACTTTGGCTGGAAGTTGAACGGCACTACTTACTGCAAATGGTGGCTTGTGTGATTTGGCTTGAAGTTAAAAGTTACGACTGCAAATGCACTTACTTTCTGTTTGCACTGTGTTTCGATTTTAGATAAAACGCTACCATTTACGGCTGTGATTTTTGGCCATCTTACTCCGTCTCCCCTCCGCTGAGCATGTGCAGGGAATTCTTCCCATCAATTAAAAATAAAAGTCTTATTGGTGTTTAAAAATGTTGAGAATCTCTGTCCTGTCAATCACGCCCTGAAAGCCACACCTTTTCCGGGGGGAAGGTTTATAAAACCCCAAAGTGTGGGTGTGGCTCAGCCTCTGCATGATGGGAGAGGGTGAGGTCATGACTCTGTCTGTGCTGTGAATCAACTGAACACGCTGAATGTCAACTGAACAGTGAGTTTGGTGTTTTGTGTGGTTTTATGGTGGTTTCACCCTGCATGAAATGGTAAGAAACTGCATATGAATTTGGTGGCCTTGGATCCTGCTTGAAGTGGTATGTAACCGCACTAGGATTCAATGGCCTTGGATCCTGCTTGAAGTGGTATGTAACCGCACATGGATTCAATGGCCTTGCACCCTGCATGAAGTGGTTGTAAACTGCATTTGAATTTGGTGGCCTTGCACCCTGCATGAAGTGGTTGTAAACTGCACTTGAATTTGGTGACCTTGCACCCTGCATGAAGTGGTTGTAAACTGCATTTGAATTTGGTGGCCTTGCACCCTGCATGAAGTGGTTGTAAACTGCACTTGAATTTGGTGACCTTGCACCCTGCATGAAATGGAATTTCAAGGAAAAGTCATGAGTCAACTGCCAGCCCACCAGCCGTGAGTGAGCTGCCAGCAGATCAGGCTTGAGGGACTGAGCTGCCACCTCAAGAACCCATACCAGCACTCCAGAAAGTCCCCCCCCCACTGGCCACCAATATTGGAATAGGTGGGGAGGTGGAATATTTCGTTGGGGGACCAGCCCTCCCGTGTGAACTTGGGACCCAACGGGTCCCACTTAGTCTAGTATAACCGTATAACCATATAACAATGACAGCACGGAAACAGGCCAACTCGGCCCTTCTAGTCCCTGCCGAACACTTATTCTCCACTAGTCCCATCTACCTGCACTCAGACCATAACCCTCCATTCCTTTCCCGTCCATATACCTATCCAATTTATTTTTGAATGATAAAATCGAACCTGCCTCCACCACTTCCTCTGGAAGCTCATTCCACACAGCTACCACTCTCTGAGTAAAGAAGTTCCCCCTCATGTTACCCCTAAACTTCTGTCCCTTAATTCTCAAGTCATGTCCTCTTGTTTGAATCTTCCCTACTCTCAGTGGGAAAAGCTTGTCCACATCAACTCTGTCTATCCCTCTCATCATTTTAAAGACCTCTATCTAGTCCCCCCTTAACCTTCTGCACTCCTAGAAATGCATTACTTACTGCAAATGGTGGCTTGGGTGCTTTGTCTTTTAGTTGAAAGGCAGTACTTACTGCAAATGGTGGCGTGAAGTTGAAAGACGCTACTTATTGACAATGGTGGCTTGCAAGTTTTGGCTGGAAGTTAAAAGGCGTTACTTACTGCCATGGTGGCGGGTGCTTTGGCTGGAAGTTGAACGGCACTACTTTCTGCAGATGGTGCCTTGGGTGATTTGGCTTGAAGCTAAAAAGGTAGGACTGCAAATGCACTTACTTCCTGTTTGCACTGTGTATCGATTTTAGATAAAACGCTAGCACTTACGGCTGTGACCTTTGGCCATCTTACTCAGTCTCCCCTCCGCTGAGCATGTGCAGGGAATTCTTCCCATCAATTAAAAATAAAAGTCTTATTGGTGTTTAAAAATGTTGAGAATCTCTGCCCTGTCAATCACGCCCTGAAAGCCACACCTTTTCCGGGGGGAAGGTTTATAAAACCCGGAAGTGTGGGTGTGGCTCAGTCTCTGCATGATGGGAGAGTGTGAGGTCATGACTCTGTCTGAGCTGTGAATCAACTGAACACACTGAATGTCAACTGAACAGTGAGTTGGGTGTTTTGTGTGGTTTTATGGTGGTTTCACCCTGCATGAAATGGTATGAAACTGCATTTGAATTTGGTGGCTTTGGATCCTGCTTGAAGTGGTATGAAACTGCACTGAATTTGGTGGCCTTGCACCCTGCTTGAAGTGGTTGTAACCGCACTTGGATTCAATGGCCTTGCACCCTGCATGAAGTGGTTGTAAACTGCACTTGAATTTGGTGGCCTTGGATCCTGCTTGAAATGGAAATTCAAGGAAAAGTCATGAGTCAACTGCCAGCCCACCAGCCGTGAGTGAGCTGCCAGCAGATCAGGCTTGAGGGACTGAGCTGCCACCTCAAGAACCCACACCAGCACTCCAGAAAGCCCCCCCCCCCCCCCCACTGGCCACCAATATTGGAATTGGTGGGGAGGTGGAATATTTCGTTGGGGGACCAGCCCTCCCGTGTGAACTTGGGACCCAACGGGTCCCACTTAGTCTAGTATAGCCGTATAACCATTTAACAATGACAGCACGGAAACAGGCCAACTAGGCCCTTCTAGTCCGTGCCGAACACTTATTCTCTCCTAGTCCCATCTACCTGCACTCAGACCATAACCCTCCATTCCTTTCCCGTCCATATACCTATCTAACTTATTTTCAAATGATAAAATCGAACCTGCCTCCACCACCTTCACTGGAAGCCCATTCCACACAGCTACCACTCTCTGAGTAAAGAAGGTCCCCCTCATGTTACCCCTAAACTTCTGTCCCTTAATTCTCAGGTCATGTCCTCTTGTTTGAATCTTCCCTACTCTCAAAGGGAAAAGCTTGTCCACATCAACTCTGTCTATCCTTTTCATCATTTTAAAGACCTCTATCTAGTCGCCCCCCCCTTAACCTTCTGCACTCCTTGAAAGGCGTTACTTACTACAGATGGTGGCTTGGGTGCTTTGGCAAGAAGTTGAAAGGCACTACTTACTGCAAATGGAGGCTTGAAGTTGAACGGCACTACTTACTACAAATGGTGGCTTGGGTGATTGGGCTTGAAGCTAAAATGTACGACTGCAAATGCACTTACTTCCTGTTTGCACTGTGTTTCGATTTTAGATAAAACGCTACCACTTACGGCTGTGATTTTTGGCCATCTCACTCAGTCTCCCCTCCGCTGAGCATGTGCAGGGAATTCTTCCCATCAGTTAAAAATAAAAGTGTTATTGGTGTTTAAAAATGTTGAGAATCTCTGTCTTGTCAATCACGCCCTGAAAGCCACACCTTTTCCGGGGGGAAGGTTTATAAAACCCGGAAGTGTGGGTGTGGCTCAGTCTCTGCATGATGGGAGAGGGTGAGGTCATGACTCTGTCTGTGCTGTGAATCAACTGAACACACTGAATGTCAACTGAACAGTGAGTTGGGTGTTTTGTGTGGTTTTATGGTGGTTTCACACTGCATGAAATGGTAAGAAACTGCACTGAATTTGCTAGCCTTCGATCCTGCTTGAAGTGGTATGTAACCGCACTTGGATTCAATGGCCTTGGATCCTGCTTGAAGTGGTTGTAAACTGCACTTGAATTTGGTGGCCTTGCACCGTGCTTGAAATGGCAATTCAAGGAAAAGTCATGAGTCAACTGCCAGCCCACCAGCCGTGAGTGAGCTGCCAGCAGATCAGGCTTGAGGAACTGAGCTGCCACCTCAAGAACCCATACCAGCACTCCAGAAAGCCCCACCCCACTGGCCACCAATATTGGAATTGGTGGGGAGGTGGAATATTTCGTTGGGGGACCAGCTCTCCCGTGTGAACTTGGGACCCAACGGGTCCCACTTAGTCTAGTATAACCGTATAACCATTTAACAATGACAGCACGGAAACAGGCCAACTCGGCCCTTCTAGTCCGTGCCGAACACTTATTCTCTCCTAGTCCCATCTACCTGCACTCAGACCATAACCCTCCATTCCTTTCCCGTCCATATACCTATCCAATTTATTTTTGAATGATAAAATTGAACCTGCCTCCACCACTTCCGATGGAAGCCCATTTAACACAGCTACCACTCTCTGAGTAAAGATGTTCCCCCTCATGTTACCCCTAAACTTCTGTCCCTTAATTCTCAGGTCATGTCCTCTTGTTTGAATCTTCCTTACTCTCAATGGGAAAAGCTTGTCCACATCAACTCTGTCTATCCCTCTCATCATTTTAAAGACCTCTATCAAGTCCCCCCTTAACCTTCTGCGCTCCAAAGAATAAAGCCCTAAATTATTCAACCTTTCTCTGTCACTTAGTTGCTGAAACCCAGGTAACATTCTAGTAAATCTCCTCTGTACTCTCTCTATTTTATTGACCTTTCCTATAATTAGACGACCAAAATTGTACACCATACTCCAGATTTGGTCTCACTAATGCCTTGTACAATTTTAACCTTACATCCCAACTTCTACACTTAATGCTCTGATTAATAAAGGCCAACACATCAAACCCAGGCAACATTCTAGTAAATCTCCTCTGTATCCTTATCCTTATCTTTAATACATTTAAAAAATAATTTTAATTCAGCAAAATGGAACCACGTAAAAATACTGATTTCCTCAGCAAAATACTGGTTTTCAGGTACTAGAATATTGAAATACTCGGAAAATAACTGGCACCTCTGAGTATATCATGATATCTCTAAGTTACAGAGAAAGGTTGAACAAGTTAGGTCTTTATTCTTTGGAGCGCATAAGGTTAAGGGGGGACTTGATAGAGGTCTTTAAAATGATGAGAGGGATAGACAGAGTTGATGTGGATAAGCTTTTCCCATTGAGAGTAGGGAGGATTCAAACAAGAGGACAAGGGAAATTGGACACTTGGTTCAGAAAAAGAGGGAGATCTACAATAGTTATAGGCCGCATGGAGTAAATGAGGTGCTTGAGGAGTATAAAGAATGCAAAAATAATCTGTTTTTATTTTTTATTTTTTTAATTAGAAGTACGGTAAATTACAATAATACACAACACATGTGTCTTAATACATTTTTTGTACCGCGTCATATTTTGAGCTTTAAAAAAAGATAGAAGTAAAGGAAGTAAAGAAAGTGCGCAAGAGTCGTGAAGGTGCAGGAGAATGTTGGGAACAGAAAGCCCCTTAGAAAAGGAGTTAGAGAAGGAAGTAAAGAAAGAAATTGCACAAGAGTCGTGAAGGTGCAGGAGAATGTTGGGAACAGAAAGCCCCTTAGAAAAGGAGTTAGAGAAGGAAGTAAAGAAAGAAATTGCACAAGAGTCGTGAAGGTGCAGGAGAATGTTGGGAACAGAAAGCCCCTTAGAAAAGGAGTTAGAGAAGGAAGTAAAGAAAGAAATTGCACAAGAGTCGTGAAGGTGCAGGAGAATGTTGAGAAAAGAAAGCCCCTTAGAAAAGGAGTTAGAGAAGGAAGTAAAGAAAGAAATTAGACCCTAGAAAAGAAAGAAAAAGAAAGGAGAAACAGTCGCTCTATTATAACATTAAACTCCGCAGAAAGGGGACTACCAACCAAGTCTGTCTTTGTTGTTTTGCCCCCCGTTGCCAGATCCTGGTACCTTTTATATATCTATTTATTTATTCATCTATCTACTCATCTATCTATTTATTTATTTATCTATCCGTCCGTCTATTTATTTATTTATTTATCCGTCTATTTATTCACCCATCTATTTATTTATCTATTTATTTATCTATTCATTTATTTATTTATTTATTTATTTATATATCTATTTATTTATTTGTTTATTTATTTAATTGCTATTGCACCTCATGCTTGTAATAGTTCCAAAAACGTAGACCACGTCTTTTGGAATTGGTCTGCTTTACCTGCTAAGAGGAATCTCATCTCTTCCAGATGTAATGTTTCAAACATATTTGATATCCACATTTTTATTGTTGGTGTGGGCGCGTTTTTCCAGATTTTAAGTATAAGCTTTTTTCCCATTATTAGCCCGTAATTGAGTAAATTCTTCTGAAACACGTTTAGTTCAGGGTTACCTTCCGATATTCCAAAAATGATCCATTCTGGTTTTGGTACCAGTTTTATTTTGATTAACTTTGTAAAGATGTCGAATATTTCATTCCAGAATGTTTGGATTTTTGTACAAAAAACAAAAGAATGCGCTATGGTAGCTTCTTGACACAGGCATTTATCACAGATTGGTGAAACATTAGGGAAGAGTTTATTTATTTTAGTTTTTGAATAATATAGTCTATGTAATGTTTTAAATTAGATGAGCGTACGTTGATCGAACATTTATGCACCTGTAATAAATGATTATCCCAGGTCTCTTTTGAAATGTTTATAGCTAATTCTTGTTCCCAGTCTCTTCTAATTCCATCAGTTGTGGGTATTTCTATATTTAAGATGATGTTATACAGGTACGATATTAGATTCGCTGATTTCGCCTTTGTCTTCATTGCTTCATCCAGTAACTCTGTAGGCATATTATGATAGTCTATTGTGTATTGTTTCAGATAATCACGGATTTGAAGATATTTATTTTTCAAATTATATTTCAGTTGTAGTTGAAATGATAGTAGTTTTCCCAATTCATACAGATCTTCGAGCGTTTTGATTCCCATTCTTTCCCATTGTATAAATGATTTGTCTATAATTGATGGTTTAAACGATGGATTATTGACTATTGGTATTAAAAGAGATAGGTTTCTTAATTTTTAATTGTTTCATTTGTTTCCATGTTCTAATTGTGTTATGTATAATTGGATTTTTATTATATTTTTTGTTATTCAAATGTATTGGTGAGAGGAGAGTCGCTCCTATATTACACGGAGAGCAGTCCTCTCTTTCCATTACAATCCAGTCCACTTGCTGGGCAGAATTGTCCAGCAGGTGAATCATATTTTTAATATTTACTGCCCAATTATAATACATAAAGTTAGGGAGCGCTAGACCACCCAACTCTTTCCGTTTATTAAGGTGTGCTCTTTGCATTCTACGGGATTTATAATCCCATATAAAATTTGTAATGTCTGAGTCCAATTTTTTTGAAAAACTTTTTTGGGAGATATATAGGTATTGATTGAAATAGGTATAGGATTTGTGGTAAAAAGATCATTTTTATAGCGTTTATTCTGCCTATTAGGGACATCGGAAGTGTTTTCCAGAATTTAATCAAATTATTTCATTTCTTAAGTAAGGGGTTATAATTGGCTTTAAACATATCATGGTAGTTTCTAGTAATTTCAATTCCCAAATATTTGAATTTTTATGTGGCTATTTTAAAGGGGAATTTCCGGAGGTGTGTTGAGTCTTTTGGTTTTATCGACATAATTTCACTTTTGTTCCTGTAAAAAGAATCTTAAGAAAGAAATTAGAAAAGCTAAAAGAAGTTAAGAGGTTGCTTTGGCAAGTAAGGTGAAAGTAAATCCAAAGGGTTTCTACAGCTATATTAATAGCAAGAGGATAACGAGGGATAAAATTGGTCCATTAGAGAGTCAGAGTGGACAGCTATCTGCAGAGCCAAAAGAGATGGGGGAGATATTGAACAATTTATTTTCTTCGGTATTCACCAAGGAGAAGGATATTGAATTATGTGAGGTAAGGGAAACGAGTAGAGTAGCTACGGAAACTCTGGGATTCAAAGAAGAGGATGTACTGACACGTTTGAGAAATATAAAAGTGGATAAGTCTCCAGGTCCGGACATGATATTCCCTGGGACATTGAGGGAAGTTAGTGTAGACATAGCTGGGGCTATGACAGAAATATTTCAAATGTCATTAGAAACGGGAATAGTGCCGGAGGATTGGCGTACTGCGCATGTTGTTCCATTGTTTAAAAAGGGTTCTAAGAGTAAACCTAGCAATTATAGACCTGTTAGTTTGACTTCAGTGGTGGGAAAATTAATGCAAAGGATACTTAGAGATAATATATATATACGCATCTGGATAAACAGGGTCTGATTAGGAACAGTCAACATGGATTTGTGCCTGGAAGGTCATGTTTGACTAATCTTCTTGAATTTTTTGAATAGATTACTCAGGAAATTGATGAGGGTAAAGCAGTGGATGTTGTATATATGGACTTCAGTAAGGCCTTTGACAAGGTTCCTCACGGAAGGTTGTTGGGTATTAATGGTGGAGTATCAAGATGGATTCAACAGTGGCTGAATGGGAGATGCCAGAGAGTAATGGTGGATGGATGTTTGTCAGGTTGGAGGCCAGTGACTAGTGGGGTGCCTCAGGGATCTGTGTTGGGTCCACTGTTGTTTATCATGTACATCAATGATCTGGATGATGGTGTGGTAAATTGGATTAGTAAGTATGCAGATGATACTACGATAGGTGGGGTTGTGGATAATGAAGTAGATTTTCAAAGTCTACGGAGAGATTTATGCCAGTTGGAAGAGTGGGCTGAAAGATGGCAGATTGAGTTTAATGCTGATAAGTGTGAGGTGCTACATCTTGACAGGACAAATCAAAATAGGACTACATGGTAAATGGTAGGGAATTGAAGAATGCAGGTGAACAGAGGGATCTGGGAATAACAGTTCCCTGAAAGTGGAATCTCATGTAGATAGGGTGGTAAAGAAAGCTTTTGGTGTGCTGGCGTTTATAAATCAGAGCATTGAGTATATAAGTTGGGATGTAATGTTAAAATTGTACAAGGCATTGGTGAGGCCAATTCTGGAGTATGGGGTACAATTTTGGTCGCCTAATTATAGGAAGGATGTCAACAAAATAGAGAGAGCACAGAGGAGATTTACTAGAATGTTGCCTGGGTTTCAACAACTAAGTTACAGAGAAAGGTTGAACAAGTTAGGGCTTTATTCTTTGGAGTGCAGAAGGTTAAGGGGGGACTTGATAGAGGATTTTAAAATGATGAGAGGGATAGACAGAGGTGACGTGGATAAGTTTTTCCCACTGAGAGTAGGGAAGATTCAAACAAGGGGACATGACTTGAGAATTAAGGGACTGAAGTTTAGGGGTAACATGAGGGGGAACTTCTTTACTCAGAGAGTGGTAGCTGTGTGGAATGAGATTCCAGTGAAGGTGGTGGAGGCAGGTTCGTTTTATCATTTAAAAATAAATTGGATAGTTATATGGACTTGAAAAGAATGGAGGATTATGGTCTGAGCGCAGGTATATGGGACTAGGGGAGAATATGGGTTCGGTACGGACTAGAATGGTCGAGATGGCCTGTTGCCATGCTGTAATTGTTATATGGTTATATGATTTGAGAATTAAGGGACAGAAGTTTAGGGGTAACATGAGTGGGAACTTCGTTACTCAGAGTGTGGTAGCTGTGTGGAATGAGCTTCCAGTGGAAGGGGTGGAGGCAGGTTCGATTTTATAATAGTAAGATTAAACGAGAACTTACCAGTTTGAAGATTGATCTTTATTTTATGAGGAGTAACGTTGAGGGATTACGTGAAGAACCCGCCAGGACGCATGCGTCCATCTTCAAAGCAGCCGTGTGAAACCGCAGACAATAGTAATGAACTGAACATAGTAAGATTTAAGAAAATGGAGACCAGTTGAACTCTATGATCGAGGGTGGGAGCGGAGGGCACGTAATCCCTCAACGTTACTCCTCATAAAATAAAGATCAAACGTCAAACTGGTAAGTTCTCGTTTAATCTTACTAATTTACTTCGGAGTCACGTGCGTGACTACGTGAAGATTTTAAAGCTCTGTGATTTCATGCCATGGAAACGAGTCCATGCCTCACGTCTGCCTTAATTGACTAAGGGAGGAAATGTGTTAACGTATTCAAACATGAATCCGACATTGAAAACCCATGATGAACTTATTAACTAACACAATTATAGCCCCTATCTTATGAGGTTAAACATGATACAGAACTTAAAATTGATTCTGCAAATGTCACAGGTTTAAGCATTGGTTTATTGTAATCTAGTTGAGAAGTTTTCTCTTATGACCATCCTGCTGTTCCCAGGATTTGGTCCATAGGTCCGTCCGATTCCTTAGCTGCTGATGTAGCTGCAGCCCTTGTGGTATGAGATTTGAATATGATAGTATCCACCCCAGCAGCCGTTAAAACCTGTTTCAGCTGTCTCGAAATTGTTTGTACCGATACCCTATTATGGGTCTGTTAGTGGCTGATCAGTAATGCCATCTCATTGCCTCTGAGTTGTTTAGTGTTCTCTATATATAAGAATGAATGTCTCGTAATGCATAGACGATCATCTATTGGGTATGCTCTGAATTCTATTGAGAGGCCTGACGTTCCCGGTCTGTTCTGATTAACTAATCCGTGGATGTAACAGGTTATTTTACTTGTTGAAGTGGTGATACTATCCAGCCTTAGTTTATGTAACGACTGAACTCTATGTGCTGAGACCAATGCCATCGCATGACTATTTTATATGTTAGTCTATGCAGGGACAAAGCTGTTGCTGGTGACCAATTCCTCAGTAATGTTAGGACTCTACTCACATCCCATATTTGGGAATACCTTGTCCTTGGGGATTAATATTAAAATATCCCTCATAAGTTTAGTTACCAGGGGTAGGTCCCGACAGAATGATGCTCTGATCTTTGCCACATATTTGCTGTAAGGACACTTCTGGCGCAGTTTATGGCACTATAACTGAGCACCTCATCATAGTGGGGCTAGCCAGGAATTCCAGCACAGAGGTTATGTTCGTCGTACAGTAAGTGATGTTGTTCCTTGAACAGTTTCTCCCACTTCCTGATGTAGACCCGATATGTTCATTGTTCAGTCCGTTGGTCCCAGGTCCAGAAATGGTTTCTTAAGATTCTACAAATCAGCAAATGTGTCCTATTATGGCATGGATGGCTTTCCCCCATTACGGGATGAACCAACAAATCTGGTCGTTTCGGAACGGAGATGTATGGTTCTAAAACCATAACAAGAATCACAGGGAACCATGGTTGAGTAGGCCAATCGGACACTACCAAAATACCAGACGCCGAGTCTTGTTGTATTTTGTGTAATACAGGACTGATGAGGCAGAAATGCAAAGAAAAAACAGTTTCCCCCAATGCAGCGAGAAGGCATCCATCGCTGATGCCCCATGTCTGATTCCCAAGAAACATAGTTTAGCAACTGATGATTAAGCCGAGATGCCAATAGATCGATATCTAGTGTTTCATATCGTGCTACAATATCAGCAAACACTTTGCGGTCCAACATCCATTCGATGTTGTCATTGAATTTACGTGACCGGGTGTCTGCCACTGAATTTGTGGTTTCCCGGTAGGTAACCAGCTGATATCCAAATACTTTTCTGAATACACCATTGCCAAATTATGTTAGCCGGATTATCACATGATACTGATTTGATTTCACCCATATAGTTAATATATGCCACCACGGTGATGTTATCAATATGTAGTCTAACATGCAGGTGATGCATTTCTGAACAGTATGATTTTAGACCATAGAATGCACCCTACATTTCCAAGTAGTTTATGCCATGTATCTGAAGTAATGATGCCTCTTGTGCATCCCATCTCCCTCCACAACTAGAGATGGAATTAGTAGCACCCCAACCATGAGCACTGGCATCAGTTTGTAGCACCACTGAATGGTTGCTGACAATGATAGGGCTAGAACAATGCCGAATGCTTTCCCTCCACCATTGTAATTCCATAATTGCTTTGATTGGTAGCTTCATTGGCCTATCGAATTGACCAGTATTGATTTTGAGTGCTTGTACCTTTGCCCTTTGTAAATATTTTGGTAATGCAAAGGTCAAAACTGTGTGGCTGGAAAAGCAGCCACAAATTGCCAATGACCCTTTCTATCAGTCAAATAGATGGTTCACTGATGTCAATGAGGTTGTTGGAGCCTCAGTTAAGTCTGTTGCCTTGTCCTTTGGTAAAGTTACCGACATGTGAACTAACTTAAAGGTGAACCCCAAGAAGTCCACAGTGGTGGAATGTGTTAGCTTAGATATAACTGGATGGATGATAAACCCCAGTTTCTCAAACAATTGTTTGCTGGCTGATACAGCTATTTTGGCAAATTTCAAAGTTTTTCCCACAATTAATATGTCATGTCGGTAATCTATGAATAAATGTTTTTGTTTCCGAAGAAACGTTAGGGCTGGTTTCAAAATGTTGGTAAATAGTCTGGGGGCGGATGTTATTCCTTTCGGTAGCTCTATACTGCCAGAGCTGCCCCATCCAGTTAAATTTTAAATAACGTCTGTGATCCTTCCGCATAGGCACCGAATAGTAAGCATCTTTAAATCGACGCAAGCCATGAAGTAGTCTTTGGTAATCAATTGTTTGGCAGTAACAAAGGTTTCCATTTTGAAATGAATAAACGCCACCCCCGCTGGGCCCAGGCCACCACCGCTGGGCCCACTCCACCCCCGCTGGTTCCACACCACCGCTGCTGACCCCCGCTGGGCCCACGCCACCCCACTGGCCCCACGCCACCTTCATCTTCATCCCCCCTGCCAGAAAGAGGGGAGATGTGGGAGGGGGAGAGAGAGAGGGGAAGGGAGGGGAGAGAGAAATGGAGGAAGGAAGAGGGAAAGGGGAATATCTTTAGTGAGATTGCAAAATTAAGGTAGGTTTTAGAGCTATTATATTTTCTCCTCCATATGAATAATTTTAAACAATATCAAATAATATCAAACAATTGGAACTCCTTTCTTTTCCTTAATAATGATAATTCTGAAAAATATGAATTCCATAGTTTGTGACATAAATATACATTTTAATGGGATCATTATATACAGATGTAACATTTCCATTTCAAGATCGGGGGGGGGGGGGGGGACAAATATGCGTTAAGCCGATAGCCGAATCGTTAAATAGTTAAAGTATAGACTGATCAATAAAGAGCTGAGATGAGGAATCGGAGTTGCCAAGGGAAGGTACTCTGAGAAGTTGAGGAGCAAGTTCTCAGCTAGTGACTCTTCTTCAGTTGGGAAGGGCATGCAAGAAATCACCAGCTACAAGAGTAAAGCCCCCGCTCTTTGGATAATTGTGAGCTGACGAACTACCTGAATGAGTTTTACTGCAGGTTTGAAAATTAGAAATGTAACCCTGGTGCCCCCTCCCCAACAAACACAGCCAGACCCCAGTCTGCAAAGTATTAACCCTGCACCCTTCATTCCCCATTCACCACCTCACACCTACTTAAGGCAAGACTCCAGTAATGAAGAGAGTGGACCCTTTCCCACCCCCACCAACACTTCACAGCCAATTACTCATTTTTAACCAGTACCTGCAAAGATGCACTGACCCTGCCTGCTCCAAAGTCTCCACTAATGTCCCTGTACCCAAAAAGGTAAGGATTACTTGTCTTGAAGACTACAGGCTTGTTGCACTGACCTCTGTAGTCATGGAAGGTACACAATATTGCTGGAGAAACTCAGCGGGTGCAGCAGCATCTATGGAGCGAAGGAAGTAGGCGACGTTTCGGGCCGAAACCCTTCTTCAGACTGATGGGGGGGGGGGGGGGGGGTGGTATGTAGTCATGGAGACCGTTGACAGGCCTCCACTAATGTCCCTGTACCCCCAAAAGGTAAGGATTACTTGTCTTAAAGACTACAGGCTTGTCGCACTGACCTCTGTAGTCATGGAGACCGTTGACAGGCTTGTGCTGGCCAAGCTGAAAAATATCACAATCCCTCTGCTGGACCCTCTGCATTTTGCATATTGGGCCAATAGATCTGTAGATGATGCAGTCAATTTGGGCTACACTTCATCCTCCAGCACCTAGACCTCCAGGAGACCTAAGCGAGGATTTTATTTGTTGATTTTAGCTCTGCATTCAACACCATTGTGCCAGATCTACTACGCTCCAAACGTTCTGAGTTGACTGTGCCTGAACCCCTCTGTCGGTGGATCACCAGTTTCCTGACAGACAGGAAGCAGCATGTGAGACGGGGAAAGCATATCTCAGACCCGCAAACACTCAGCATAGGAGCAGCACAAGATGCGTACTCTCCCCTCTCCTCTACTCTCGACACACCAATGATTGCACCTCCACAGACATCTCTGTCAAGCTTCTCAAGTTTGCAGATGAAACAACCCTGATTGGACTGATCCAGGAAGGGGATCTCTGTACTATTTTCAGTTTGGCATCTTCCCTATAACATGGGGCCCAGAACTGAACACAATATTCTAAATCCGATCTCACCAACGTCTTATACAACTGCAACATGACCTCCCAACGTCTATACTCAATACTCTGACTGATGAAGGCCAAAGTGCCAAAATAGTTTTGACCACCTGATATACCTGTGACACGACCTTCAAGGAACCATGCAACCATCAACCATTCCTCTGCCCACCTGGCTAATTGATCCAGGCCTGCTGCAATCTTTCACAACCATCTTCACTATCTGCAAAACCACTCACTTCTGTATCATCAGCAAACTTGCTAATCTTGCCCTGTTCTGTGACGTTTCACAGAGTGCTGGAGTAACTCAGTGGGTCAGGCTGAGTATAGAGGTTGGGAGGTCATGTTGCAGTTGCATAAGAAGTTGGTGAGGCCGCATTCAGAGTATTGTGTTCAGTTCTGGGCACCATGTTATAGGAAAGATGTCATCAAACTGGAAAGGGTACAGTGAAGATTTACGAGGATGTTGCCAGGACTAGAGGGCCAGAGCTATAGGGAGAGGTTGAGTAGGCTGGGACTCTATTTCATGGTGCACAGGAGGATGTGGGATGATCTAATAGAGGTGTATAAAATCATGATTTGAATAGATATGGTTGAGTCTTTTGCCCAGATAGTGAATCGAGGAGCAGAGGACATAGGTTGAAGGTGAAGGGCAAAAGATTTAATAGGAATCTGTGGGGTATGTTTTTCACACAAAGGGTGGTAGGTGTATGGAACAAGCTGCCAGATGAGGTAGTTGAGGCTGGGACTATCGCAACATAAGGAACAGTTAGACAGGTACATGGATAGGACAGGTTCGGAGGGATATGGATCAAACGTGGGCAGGTGGGACTAGTGCAGATGGGACATGCTGGGCCGAAGGGCCTGTTTACACACTGTATCACTCTAAGACTCTATCTATCTTTCCCTCTCAAACACATTCTCCTGCCTTCTCCTCATTTCCTCCGACACCCGTATCAGTCAAGAATCTATCAATCTCCTCCTGAAAAATATCCATTGACTGGACCTCCACAGCTGTCTGTGGCAATGAATTCCACAGTTCATCACCCACTGACTGAAGAAATTCCTGCTCATCTCCTTCCTAAAGGAATGTATTTTAATTCTGAGGCTGTGGCCACTGGTCCGAGTGTCTCCCACCATTGGAAGCATCCTCTCCAAATCCACTCCATCCAGGTTTTTACCAGGCTGGGACAGACTGCAACAGCTTCACACCGTGTCCCAAAGCTTGTGTCCTGTCCTGCATCACCCAAGGCAGCAGAGATGTTATAGGAGAGGGCAAGCACCGTAACAAAGTAGCTCACGATGGTTTAGGTAACATTCACCCTCCCCCCTCCTTTCCTATGTTCCTTCCACCCATAAACCTCTCTCTGCCTTTACATTTCACTCCTCTTTCAAATCTGCTCTACTTATCTACATGCATTTTGCTTCTTCACTTTTTAGTCATAGAATGATGCAGTGTGGAAACAGGCCCTTCAGCCCAACTTGCCCACACCGACCAACATGTCCCATCTAAACTAATCCCACTCACATGCGTGTGGCCCACATCCATCTAAATCTGTCCTATCCATGTACGTGTCCAACTGTCTCTAAAACATTAATATATTCCCAGCCGTAACTACCTCCTCTGGCAGCTCGTTACATACACCCTTTGTGTGAAAAAGCTACCACTCAGACTCCTGTTAATTTCTGAAATTTGGTCATAAATTTGGTGCAAAAATGCTCCATAATAATGCTCAGAATGCACCAGAAAACATCTAAAACCCCTGAGCTTCCAGGACGCTTCAGCGGGCCCTGGACCCTGGCATCGAGGGACTTCACACTTCGCGCTCGTGATGTGCATATTGTGCACATTATTTCACATTGAGTTTTTTGTAATCCTGTCATGCCAACCCCCTTTTTGAAAAGCTTCGTACGGGCCTGTACAACCATCTTCACTATCTGCAACACCACTCACTGTTGTATCATCAACAAACTTGCTAATCTTGCTCTGTATGTTCTCATCCAAATCATTGATGTAGATGACAAACAGTAGCTGGCCCAACACTGAACCCTGAGGCACACCACTAGTCACAGGCATCCAGTCTGAATCATTGATGTAGATGACAAACAGTAACGGGCCCAACACTGAACCCTGAGACACACCACTAGTCACAGGCATCCAGTCTGAATCATTGATGTAGATGACACACAGTAACTGGCCCAACACTGAACCCTGAGACACACCACTAGTCACAGGCATCCAGTCTGAATCATTGATGTAGATGACACACAGTAACGGGCCCAACACTGAACCCTGAGACACACCACTAGCCACAGGCATCCAGTCTGAGATGCAACGTTCCACCATCACTCTCTGCTTCCTTCCATGGAGCCAATTTGCTGTCCATTCAGCTATCTCTCTTTGGATCCCATGCGATCTAACCTTCCAGAGCAGCCGACCATGCGGCACCTTATCGAACGCCTTACTGAAGTCAATAGACAACAGGTGCAGGAGTAGAGGCCATTCGTCCCTTCTAACCAGCACCGCCATTCAATGTGATCATGGCTGATCATCCCCTATCAGGACCCCGTTCCTGCCTTCTCCCCATATCCCCTGACTCCGCTATTTTTAAGAGCCCTGTCTAGCAATCTCTTGAAAGCATCCAGAGAACCGGCCTCCACCGCCCTCTGAGGCAGAGAATTCCACAGACTCACAACTCTCTATGAGAAAGTGTTTCCTCGTCTTCATTCGAAATGGCCGACCCCTTATTCTTAAACTGTGGCCCCTTGTTCAGGACTTCCTCCACATCGGGAACATGTTTCCTGCCTCTAGTGTGTCCAAACCCTTAACAATCTTATACGTTTCAATGAGATCTCCTCTCATCCTTCTAAACACCAGAGTCTACAAGCCCACAGCCGCTCCATTCTCTCAGCATATGACAGTCCCGCCATCCCGGGGATTAACCTGGTGAACTTACACTGGGCTCCCACAATGGCAAGAATGCCC
Organism: Leucoraja ocellata; assembly: GCA_036785375.1. Lineage (NCBI taxonomy): Eukaryota > Metazoa > Chordata > Chondrichthyes > Rajiformes > Rajidae > Leucoraja > Leucoraja ocellata. Next base: position 171,494 of record JAWMAR010000933.1, on the reverse strand, counting down.
TTCCTCAAATTAGGGGACCAAAACTGCACACAATACTCCAGGTGTGGTCTCACCAGGGCCCTGTACAACTGCAGAAGGACCTCTTTGCTCCTAGACTCAACTCCTCTTGTGATGAAGACCAACAGGCCAAACCTGCACACAATACTCCAGGTGTGGTCTCACTAGTGCCCTGTACAACTGCAGAAGGACCTCTTTGCTCCTATATTCGATTCCTCTTTTTATAAAGTCCATGTACACAACATCCACAGCTCTGCTTACATCAACCTTTTTTCTCACGTCTTCGAAAAAATCTATTATATTTGTGAGATTCGACCTCCGACATACAAAACCATGCTGACAGTCCCTAATCAGCCCTTGCCCACCCAAATGCCTGTAAATTCACCAAGGCTAAATCATTGTATGTGTCTACTTGGGCAATGAACTCATTCATACATTAATTAATTAATTAATTAATTAATTAATTGGTTGATTAATTGATTCATTCAATCATTCACTCATTCATCATTCATTCATGCATTGATTCATACATATATTCATTCATTCACCGAGTAATTAGTTGGTTAATTAATTAATTAATTAATTCATACATTCACTCATTCAATCATCCATTCATTCATTCATTCATTCATACATCCATTCAATCATACATTCATTCATACATCCATTCAATCATCCATTCATTCATTCATACATCCATACATACATACATCCATTCATACATCCATTCATTCATCCATTCATACATTCATTCATTCATGCATTCAATCAATCATTCATCATTCACTCATTCATATCCTACCCCACAGAATACTCTCCAGCAATTTACCAACTACAGATGTTAACCTTACCGGCCTATAGTTCCCTGCATGTTCCTTGCAGCCCTTCATGAATATAGACACAACATTTGGAACCCAGTCCCAACGTGCTTCTTCTGACTGTCCAGGTAGACCCATTGTTTCAGCGTGTTCTTGCCCCCACTAATTATTTTCCACATACCTGGATTCCATGCTATCCCCCTGGTCCGATCCACGACACTTCACACGCCCTTCGTCAATGTGTTTCCCACGGGCAAGTGGTATATTGCTGATTTTAGAAGAGGAAGGTCGAGGATGGATTAACCTGTCTTCATCCACGGTTCGATGGTGGAGAGAGAGAGAGAGTCAACAACGTTATGTTCCTTGCCGTGAATATTTCTGAAGATCTGTCGTGGACCCAACACATTGATTGAATCATAAATAAAGCCAACCGACTTGACTGTGTTAGAGTCGAGCAGAGAGGACATCGGTGTGGCGGTGAATGTTCTCCCGATCTTTTACACGTCTAAGGTAGAGACCATAATGAACGGTTGCCACAGGGCCTGGTTCAGCACTTCAAACGCCCAGGAATGTAGGAGATTAAACAACGTGGTGGCCATCGACCTGTTCTATCCATCATCTATGTTTCTATGTTTCTAAGAAAGCGAATGATATGTTAGCATCCACAGCAAAAAGATTTGAGTATAGGAGCAGGGAGGTTCTACTGCAGTTGTACAGGGTCTTGGTGAGACCACACCTGGAGTATTGTGTGCAGTTTTGGTCTCCTAATCTGAGGAAAGACATTCTTGCCACAGAGACGGTTCACCAGACTGATTCCCGGGATGGCAGGACTTTCATATGAAGAAAGACTGGATACACTCGGCTTGTACTCGCTAGAATTTAGAAGATTGGGGGGGATCTTATAGAAACTTACAAAATTCTTAAGGGGTTGGACACGCTAGATGCAGGAAGATTGTTCCCGATGTTGGGGAAGTCCAGGACAAGGGGCCACACAATTTAAGGATAAGGGGGAAACCTTTAGGACCGAAATGAGAAACTAATTTTTCACACAGAGAGTGGTGAATCTGTGGAATTCTCTGCCACAGAGGGTAGTTGAGGTCACAGTTCATTGGCTATATTTAAGATGGAGTTAGATGTGGCCCTTGTGGCTAAAGGGATCAGGGGGTATGGAGAGAAGGCAGGTACAGGATACTGAGTTGGATGATCAGCCATGAACATATTGAATGGCGAATGTTGCAGGCTCGAAGGGCCGAATGGCCTCTACTCCTGCACCTTTGTTCTATGTTTCTATATTCCAAGATGTCAGATTAAATGAATAAAGATTCCCGAAATGCACTCGTCAATTGAAACGAATAAACTGAACATTGGGATTTCAGGCGACTGCTCACGATTATGGAGATTGCGGAGAGATGGTTCGGATTGTACCAGGCCTGTAGATTGCTCCCTCTCTCCCCCGGCACTAACTGTCCACTAGACAGAACATATAGACTGGATATCATCACCCATGATGACTGGTGCCCTTTCCGTGAGGGAGGGAGGCACTTTGTGCCCGGACACAAAAGAGTTAACAGTAGATGTTTGTTCAGTGAGTGTAACTAACGTCAGTCTACACGGAGCCCGCCCGGTTGTGTCACCCACCCACTGGAGATTTGCCAGTTCCCAATATAAACCATTCCTGTTGTTGCTGGGATATGTGAGTGTTGGTGAGATCATCCCGCCCGTCACCGACAGACAGACAGACAGACAGACAGACAGAGAGCAGCAGCTCCATCCACAGAGGGAGAAAACCCATTGGGAATCTGTGGACAATCAAGTGGGATGTTAGATGGATGTTTCGGAATCCGGGAATATTAGAGAGTGAAGTGAATGTCACCGAGTGTAATCGGGGAACAGTGAGAGAGTGCGTGCGGTGTTACACAAGTGGATCGGTCTGTGTAAACGGTAGACTGGGAAGTTGCCGCCATGGAGAAGGGAGTCTTCTCTGATGCTGACTATATTTCAGATTCTCGGATCAGCTTAATTGATCGAATCTACTATGCACTCCTGGTTATAAAGCCTGTCCTTTATCCCGTGCTAGCCCTTGTTGCTCTTCCAGGTAAGTCCCCGTCCAAATTCCCGCTCAACAGCAGGCGAGAAGCGGCAGTGACGGGATCCGGTATAAATGTCTGTAGCTCGGACAATCCATGACATACGTGTCCCTTGTAGAAATCTTCCACAGAGTAATGGGTAATGTGTTGATGCTGCCTGTTTGTGGAGATCAGAGGTTTATCACTATCAAGTTGAAATGATTTGAGTCTAGGAGCAGGGAGGTTCTACTGCAGTTGTACAGGGTCTTGGTGAGACCACACCTGGAGTTTGTGTATAGTTTTGGTCTCCTAATCTGAGGAAAGACATTCTTTCCACAGCGGGATTACAGAGAAGGTTCACCAGACTGAGGATGTCAGGACTTTCATATGAAGAAAGACTGGATAGACTCGGCTTGTACTCGCTAGAATTTAGAAGATTGAGGGGGGTTCTTATAGAAACTTACAAAATTCTTCAGGGGTTGGACATGCTAGATGCAGGAAGATTGTTCCCGATGTTGGGGAAGTCCCGAACAAGGGGTCACAGTTTAAGGATAAGGGGGAAATCTTTTAGCACCGAGATGAGAAAAACATTTTTTTCATACACAGAATCTGTGGAATTTTCTGCCACAGAAGGTAGTTGAGGCCACAGTTCATTGGCTATATTTAAGTGGGAGTTAGATGTGGCCCTTGTGGCTAAAGGGATCAGGGGGTATGGAGAGAAGGCAGGTACAGGATACTGAGTTGGATGATCAGCCATGATCATATTGAATGGCGGTGCAGGCTCGAAGGGCCGAATGGCCTCTACTCCAGCACCTATTGTCTATGTGTCTATGTTTCTATATTCCTCCTCACCTCCTTCCTAAAGGAACGCCCTTTTAATTGCGAGGATGTGACCTCTGGTCCTAGACTCTCCCACTAGTGGAAACATTCTCTGTGTAGACTTGTTTTCTAATGTTGTCCTAATGTCTTTGTTTATTAAACACGCGAGTTGGTTCTGTAACCCGCCCGCCCGCCCGCCTTGCAGAATTGATGTGTACATTGTGTGTGAGTATGAGTCACCCGCCCGCCTGTGTTTATGTCGGCGGTTTCAGTCTATGTGTCTTATCATGCTGCTGTAAGCAAGATTGTCTAATGTACCATCATCTCCCTTGCACCGATGCAGATGGCAATAAAGTCCCTGAACTCCTTCCTTCTCTCACTTCCCTCCCTCGCTCATACCTACTCTGCTGTATAATCTTTGATTCACTCACAGTGAAGCAAAGAGTTAAACTCCATGGTGAAGTGAGAAATGGTCAGACACAGATCTGATTCTTTATCCCAACCCTCCTAACTGCAGCTTCTCATCTGTTTAGTCATCGAGCAGATGCAGAATAATGTATTTCCTTCAGTAGTTACTACTAGACAGCCTCGTTACACAATCTTCTACAATCCCAGAACGGGATTGTGCATTTGATTTGCCCCTCGCCTCGATGAATCTGCCGAGTTTGCTTTGTCCGCTGGCTCTCTGTGTGTCATGTCTCTGTTTACTTCCCTCCCTCCTCACAGTGAACACGCTGACCATTGTGGTCCTGTCCCGGGGAAAGTGCGGTCTGTCCACTGGTGTCACTCGCTACCTGATGGCCATGGCAGGGGCCGATCTACTGGTCATTATTGTCGACCTGATAATGAGGCAGATTCCCATTGTTTACTGGCAAGCATTTCTGTTCCGGCTCCGTGTCCCAATGTGTAATATCCACGCCGTCTTCCTTTACGCCGTCACCGACTGTTCTGTCTGGTTCACCGTCACCTTCACCTTTGATCGATTTGTGGCCATTGTTGCCAGAAGCTGAAAACAAACTATTGCACCGAGAGAACAGCGGCTGTGGTTCTGGGGACAGTGACCGTGCTGAGCTGTTTAAAGAACAGCTTCTGGTATTTTATGTTGAGTGGTGGGTACACGCTATATAATGACCCCTGGTTTTGTTCGGAAAGACCCGGTGTTACTCGCTCACTGTCCTGGCTAATCGGGGAGTTTCTCCAGTATCTCATCCCCCGTGATGCCATTTGTCCTCATTGTTGTGTTCAACACTTTGACCATCAGATACGTGTTAGTGGCGAGCAGATCCCGCAGGAGATTGCGGGGTCCCAGCAGTGGGGAGAGTGGCAGAGACCTGAGATGAAGAGCCGCAGGAAATCCCTCATTTTACTGCTGGTCATCTCGGGGAATTTCATCGTGCTGTGGGCGGTCTATGCGGTATTTGTTGTGTGGGCCAGACTGGCTTATTTACTTCCTAGCGTGGTC
>JAWMAR010000933.1:109230-166132 GCA_036785375.1 Leucoraja ocellata | reverse complement strand
CCCGTTCTCCCGCCTCCACCCGGGATCCGAGCGCGTGTGTGTGTGTGTGGGCGGGGCCAGGAGCGCGTGTGTGTGTGGGGGGGGGGGGCGGGTCCAGGGCGCGCGTGTGGGCGGGGCCAGAGCGCGTGTGTGTGTGTGGGCGGGGCCAGAGCGCGTGTGTGGGCGGGGCCAGAGCGCGGGGGCGGCGCCGCTTGAAACGGCCGCGGGCAACGGCGCGAGACCCAGTGACGTCACCGCCCCCCCTCACCAACTGTCAACGCTCCCGCGCTCCCTCAGCCGTTGACGCCCGCTATTTCCCGCCCTCCCGCTCGCGTTTCCAGAACGTTCTTCCCCAACGGCCGTTCATTCGGACTTCGCTTCTCCACAACGATCACCTCCCTCCAGCAGCCACAGCCGTCGCCTCACCTGGAGCTTGGACTCTGCACTGGGCCTGAAGCCTCCACGCTGCTCACTCCCACTCTCCTGGGTTTCACTGCGCTGGTTCCTAGTGTTAGTCTGTCCAGCCTTGTTAACCCCAGTGGCTGATCCACTGAGTCTTCCCCATCCCCCTCTAACTATGTCACCCCTGCATTTACCCACCCACACTACAGCCCTCTCACCCCCTGACCACCCACCACCCCCTCCACCCCTTGACCACCCACCACCCTCCCACTACCTCCTCCCCACCCCGACAACCCACCCCCCCCCATCCCCACCAAACCCCACCCACTGACCACCCACTGACCACCCATTTTCCACCCCCTGACTACCGCCTGACCACCCCCACACCCCTGACCACCCACCTCCCACTGACCACCCACCAACCCCCACTACCCCCCCCACCCCGACAACTCACCACCCCCCACCAGCCTGTGACCACCCACCCCCCTCCACCCCGACAACCCACCACCCGCACCCCTTGACTACCCATTCACCCCCGACCACCCACCACCCCCACCCCTTGACCACCCATCACCCCATGACCACCCACCAACCCCCACCACCCACACATCGCATCACCTCCAGTCCACCCACCTGCCTTCCGCCGGCCCCAATCCCCATCCCTGCTGGGTGTTCACCATCCCCCCGACCTCCCCCACACCGAACTGTCTGTCCTCAGCAGAGGTCTTACCTTTGTCCCCCTCTGTCCCCACCTCAATGTAGCAATGTTACAAAATTTTGGGATTTTAAATGTCAAGTCGGTAATTTATCCCATCAGATAAAGCATAAAAATAAGTTTAATAGTAAGATTAAACGAGTACTTACCAGTGCGAAGTTTGATCTGTATTTTATGAGGAGTTACGATGAGGGATTACGTGAAGAACCCACCCAGCGCGCAGCACGGCATACTTCCAAGCAGCGGTGTGGAATCACAGATAGACACAAATTGAAGTAAAGATAGTAAAGACCAATGAGACATCAGTCCGAGTTTGATCTATACAATGAGGGTGGGAGCGGAGGGCACGTAATCCCTCATCGTAACTCCTCATAAAATACAGATCAAACTTCGCACTGGTAAGTACTCGTTTAATCTTACTATTTTACTTCGGAGTCACGTGAGTGACTACGTGAAGACTTCAAAGGTCTGTGATTTCAAACCGTGTAACAGTTATATCACTCACTGCCGAAAGATCATCGAGGGAGGAAGTGGTATCTAAAGACCAACAAGTTTGTTTAGTTTTAAAAAACAAATGTTTATTAACTACAACAAAAAATAGCTCCCCTGGGCTTTTAAATTATAAATTTGCGGTTTCTAAAATTCTTTCCGCAAAGACGTCCTTTTCCATCAGCGGTTTCCTGTAGAATTTTGGAATGTCGATTCCCTTGACCATCCCGCTGCTCTGAGGATGTGGTCTAGGGGAACCTGCATCCTATCCGCCGCTGAGGTGGACGCTGCCCTGGTTGAATGGGATTTAAAAACATCTGTGTTAATCCCTGCCATGTTAAGGACCCGTTTCAGCCATCTGGATATTGTTTGGCTGGTAACCCGTCCAAAAGGCTTTTTATGGCTGACCCATAAGGCTTTTTCTCTCCCTCTAAGAGTTTGGGTAGTGTCTAAATAATGATGAAGATGGGTCACCACACACAGCCTAGGATCTGGAGGGTATGCCCGGAAGATCAACGGGGAGTTGGATGTACCTGGTCTGCTTTGTTTTACCAACCCCGGCATGGTGAAAGTAATGATATCTGGGGTGGTCACCATGTGGTTCAGATTTAACTGATGCAGCGACTGAACCCTCTGAGCTGAGACAAGCGCCATGAGCATGAGGGTCTTATAAGTGGACTTTTCCAGGCTCAGGGATCCCACCGGAGGCCAACCTCGAAGGTGTGTCAATACTACACTCACATCCCACATATGGGTGTATCTAGGTGTAGGGGTTTGGTGTTAAAGATCCCTTTGAGGAGTTTGATAACCAGAGGGTGGATCCCACACTATGCTGTCCTATGGGCATAAGGTATGCGGACAGGGCGCTCCGAGCTGTATTGATGGCACTGTAGCTCATCTGTAGGTCATGGTGCAGGTGGGCAGGAACTCCAGCACATCCGAGATCGAAGCCGTCTTGTAGGATGTCCCTGCTTCCAGACAGTACTGTTCCCATTTCCTGATGTAGGTCAGGTACTGTTTTTTGGTGGAAACTCGCAGGGATGCCGACATGGTGGTGATTGTTCTCTCTGATAATCCCAATCCCCGGTAAGGTCTGTTCAGAATCTGGAAACCAGGAGGTTCAATTTTTGGTGGCATGGATGACTAATGCCAGTTACCGGTGAGTCAATAATAGGGGGTGGTTATGAAGGACCATAGGTGTCTCTACCACCATGTCGTGGAACATTGGGAACCATGGTTGGGTAGGCCAGTCGGGCACGACCAGAATGCCGGAGGCTGAGTCTGCCTGAATTTTCCTGGAGTACCCGACTGATGAGGCAGAAGGGAGGGAAAGCATAGAAAAGAAATTTCCCCCAATCCAGCGTGAAGGCATCTACCGCTGCTGCCTCTGGGTCTGGTTCCCAAGCCACATACATGGGTAGTTGGTGATTTAGTCTAGACGCAAACAAATCTATATCTGGCGTACCATATTGCTTGACAATTCTAGCAAATAGTTTGGGTCCAACATCCATTCGATGTTGTCATTGAATTTTCGTGACCTGGTGTCCGCCACTAAATTTAGCTTGCCTGGTAAATAGGCAGCTGATAGCCAAATATGTCTCTCGACACACCATTGCCAGATTATAGTAGTTAATTTGTCGCATGATACTGATTTTCTGCCACCCATGTGCTGGATATAAGATACCGCCGTAGTGTTGTCAATCATAATCCTAACATGCACATGCCGCATATCAGATGTATATGCTTTTAGCCCATAAAAGGCGGCGAGCATTTCCAAGAAGTTAATGCCCAGTGATTGTAGTAGCGATGCCTCTGAGTTAGTCCATCTGCCACCTGTGCTGTCTATGGAGTTAGTAGCTCCCCAGCCTAAGCACTGGCATCCGTTGTAATGGTTATGTTAGGATTGGTGACGGCGATAGGACTGTGACTGTGCCAAATATTATCGACCCACCACTGAAGTTCTGATTTGGCTTCAGTGGGTAACTCCATTTTGCGGTCATAATGCCCTCTATTAAAGACGTAGTGCATGAGTCCTTGCCCTTTGCAAATTTTGATAATGCAAGGGCCCATGTTGGGCAGCCGGGAATGCTGCTACTATAGAGCCAATAACTCTGGCTACGTGCCGTATCCTTGGTTGCGGTGTAGCAATTAAATTGTTACAAGCTTCGATGAGTGAAACTTTTTTGTCTCTGGGCAGAGTGACAGTCATATGGATAGTGTCAATAGTGAAGCCTAGGTAATCCATGTTAGTAGTAGGCTCCAATATTGATTTATCTGGGTGTAGGATGAATCCCAAAGTTTCAAGGAGTTGTTTAGTGGCTAAAACTCCTGCGACAGCTAGTTTCCCTTGTTCTCCCTAATATGAGAACATCATCCAGATAGGCCACGACTAAATGTTTTTGTTCTCTCATTTTTTCATGGCCACTTTGAGAATTTTTGTAAATAATCTGGGAGCTGTCGTTAAACCATTGGGCAAGCTCTGTACTGCCACAGCTGGCCCATCCAGATAAATTTCAGATATTTGTAATAATCCTTATGAATGGGTACTAAATAGTAAGCATCCTTGATATCTATGCTTGCCATGTAGTATCCCTTGGAGATCAGTTGTCTGGCAGTGACAAATGTCTCCATTTGGAAATGTTGATACTCAACAGACTGATTAAGTGACGTCAAATCAATAATAATGCGACACCCACCATCTTTCTTGGATTTAAGAAAAATATTTGATACAAATTCGTGCGGCTCGTGTGTGGTCATTTCTATGATGCCTTTAGCCACGAGCCTATCTAGTTCAGCTTGTCCTTCTACCTTCTCAAATGCTGAGGAAGGAATACCCTTGGGGGCATGTGCTGAACTGGAGGTTCTAAGCCTGGTTTGAATTCAATTTTGTATCCACTGATACTGTTGAGTATGAACTTATTGTTAGTTAAGGAGCACCAAACATGCTTGAAGAACCTCAAACGTCCTCCTGTTAATACAGCACCCGTTGTCTGTGTATGTTGGCAGGAACCAGACCCACCTACCTCCATGTTTATTTGTGGGGCCGTTTTCGGTAGGTTTGGCCCAAGGTTGTCCGTGTTGGTGCTGCGGTGGGGCGGCGCATCTTCCCACGGCTCCGCCCTGGGCCCCGCTCTAAAAAAGAGCTCTGGGGGTAGTGGGAGGCGGTCACCAGGCTTTCACCAGCTCGGTACCTGCTGGTGGATGCCGAGGCGTGCTGCCAACTGGGTGTCTTCACCCTGCTCGGTCCTGGCCCTGCCCTCATGAGGCCTACTGGTTTGGCCGCCTCTTCCAACTCCTTCAGTTTTTTGGCCAAATCTGCACCAAATAGCAGCGCCTCTCGTTCGGGCGCTGGAGCTTTGCAGAGGCCTGCATATTTCGGATTGAGGGCAGGCCTAATGTTGTCCCGCCGTAGGCTATTGAGCTCATAAGTGGTGCTGCACATCAATGCGAGTGCATCCTGCTGGGGTATGGTTAGATCTTCGTTCCCGACGGACCGAGCAAAGGCGGTGATGGCTGCTGAGTGGGAGTTTCAGGACCCGCTGCATCTTGACTTCCTGAGCCCTGATCTGCTGCCCCAGCTGGTTCCATATCTGCCCGTTGACCGTTTTGACCCGCAGCGCCTCGCAATCTCTGGCGCTGTGTACGTATCAAGGGCCTGCTGGACGACCTTGTCCTGCAGCGGCTTGTTGGACAGCCTGTTAATGCTGGCCGCCATTCTGGGTGGTAATACCATCCCAGTCGTTGGGGCGCTGCGTACGGCCCACTACACCCAGTAGCTCTTCTTCTAGCACACCCGGCATACTGATGTTATCCTCCGCCTGCCCTTGGGATAGGCCAACCCAGTCCTGGCCTCCCTTACAGCCCTCGAACATAGAGGGTACAGAAGGGTGTGGTGAGGAGGAGGCCAAAGCCCGTCCTCCTGGGAGATGCCTAGCCTGCATCTCCTCATCGATCATTTGCTCTAGGAGCTGCCTCATGCAGCTGATGCGAGCGTCTCCCCGTTCGGTGGTGGAGAGCGTTCCCGTTCCTCCGACGAATCGGAGGACACCGGCCGGTCGGTTTTGTGAGTAGCCTTCCTCCTGTGCGGGGCGTCGATATCTGCAGCACAGGGGCGGCTCGGTGTCGGGTGAGCGGGAGCGTTGAAACGGCTCCTCCGCTACGAGTGGCTGCCGCCCCAGCTATGGACCCCTCCCTCGGGTGGAGTTGGGCAGGCAGTCCTTCTGGCTGGTCGCTTTCGAGAGGCCATAATTCTCCCTTGAGCGACTCTGTAACACAAAAAAGGCACTTACCTGAGGTCTTGTCTTTATGCTGCAGCTGAGAGCCTGGCTCCAGCTGCTGCCGCTGTTGCACTGCTGACGTAATGCCGCGCCTGCGCGCTGGGTGGGTTCTTCACGTAGTCACTCACGTGACTCCGAAGTAAAATTTGTCACCTAATTTACTTTCATATTTTTAAGTATTAAAAAAGTTATGGCAATTTTCATACTAGGAATTAGCATCTTGTACCCTATTGCTTTTCCATTGACTTGACACCAAAGCTGTGATCGAGGACAGTGAAAAGCCATAACTTTCTTAACAATTAAGAGAACTATATGAAATGTTCAGTTATTATTGATTGAAACATTCTGAAACAAACATGAAACAATCTTACTTGGATGACCTGAAATTAAAGCATATAATTAGTTAGCTACCCAATTGTAGCTAATTACATAATTCAATTACTAGATCTAAACATCTATCCATTTCTTAAGAAAAGATCAACATTTTTAAATAGCCCAAGTGTCCAAATAACATTCACACAAGAATTCACTTTTAGCGCCTTCGAGAGGGGGGCGGGTTTAAAATGTCGTTTCCTCCAGGCTGTTTAAATTGATGTTCATCAGCCTGTTTAATTGCACAAGAAAATCACTCCGACTGCCGTTCTCTGCACTGATTTTTAAACTAAGTTGGATAATTTAAGTGTTAGAGTAAATTAAAAATCATCTTCTAAAGCCGTGAACGCCGACAACAGGACGGATCTCACGTAGGGACAAGTCAAGGTAGGCTGTTTATATTTACATTAAAAAGTGCTGGAGTAACTCAGCGAGTCAGGCATCATCTGTGGAGAACATGGATAGGTGGCGTTTCACAGAGTGCTGGAGTACTCAGCGGGTCAGACAGCATATGTGTGGAGAACATGGATAGGTGCGTTTCACAGAGTGCTGGTGTAACTCAGCGGGTCAGGCATCATCTGTGGAGAACATGGATATGTGACGTTTCACAGAGTGCTGGTGTAATTCGGATCAGACAGCATCTGTGTGGAGAACATGGATAGGTGTCGTTTCCACAGAGTGCTGGTGTAACTTCATACGGCGAGGAGTTGAGTTTAGGTGCAAGGAGGAGTACTGCAGTTGCACAGGGCCCAGTGACACCACAACTGAGAATTGTGTGCAGTTTTTGGTCCCAAAATTTGAGGAAGGATATTCTTGCAATTGAGGGAGTCCAGAATAGGTTCACAAGGTTAATTCCTGAGATGATGGCGCGACTGACATATGTTGAAAGAATGGGTCGACTGGGTTGTATTCACTGAATTCAGAAGGATGAGCGGGGTATCTTATAGAATTGTATAAAAATTAGTGAGAGAGTGGACAGGGTAGATATAGGAAACATGTTCCCCATGTTGGGGGAGTCTGGCACTGTTAAGGTACATTTCTTGAAACAGACAACTCACAATAAGTTAGATCAACCAACACAAGCTTTACTGATCATTTAGCCGGCGAGAGTGGCAGGGGATACAAAGTCAAGTTTGCAACACACACTTAACCTGGGCTATCACTCTAATGAACAAAGACATACAGCATCTTTGTTAGTATTTTGGAAACATAGTCACATGTTTATACAGAGTTGGAGGAAAGACATCTAACACATCAATCACAGAGTATACCCATTCAAAGCTTTCTCGTTACTAACACAATACTTTCTCATGCTATGGTTATATCGATCACAAACTTTAGTTACAACTCCCCAAACAAACAGGAACTTAGTCAAAGGGTGCTGGAGTAACTCAGCGGGTCAGGCAGCATCTGTGCAGAACACGGATAGGGACATTTCGGGTCGGGACACTTCTTCAGACTGACACTATGTTGGCAGATGAGGGGGTGATTGGCAGATGAGTGAAGTAAGTGACAGAGGCAAGGGAAAATAAGGAGATAAAAGGATGTGAGATAAGGAGAGAGGAATATATATGTGCTGCTTTAAGGGACACTGGTCAGGTAGCATTTGGAGTATTACATACAGTTCTGGCCACTCCATTACAGGACTGACGTGAAGGCTTTGGGGAAGGTGCAGCGATGGTTAACCAGAATGGTTTAATAAACAAGGACTGCAGATGCTGGTTTACAAAAAAGGACACAAAACGCTGGAGTAACTCAGCGGGACAGGCAGCATCTCTGGAGAGAAGGACTGGGTGACATTTCGGCTCAAGACTGAGGAGGTCTCGACCAGAAACGTTGCCCATTCCTTCCAGCATTTTGTGTTTACCTAAACAGCGCCTCTCTATCCACGTGGCGGTGTGCCAGCAGGCTGAAGGAGCGGGCAAAGGCCTTGCCACAGAGCGGGCAGGTGAAGGGGCGCTGGCCCGGTGTGGACTCACCGGTGCTCCAGCAGGTAGTCAAGGCGGGTGAAGCCCTTACCACAGGACGGGCAGGGGAAGGGACGCTCACCGTTGTGGGTACGCCGGTGCTGCCACAGGCTGGATATGCCGGTGAAACCCTTGCCACACTCAGCGCACACAAAGGGTCTCTCTCTGGTGTGTATCCGCTGGTGCTCCCGCAGCCCCCATGCGCTCTTGTCACAGTGGGAGCAGCTGCTCGCCGGCGTGGATCCGCCGGTGCTGCCGCAACCCCCGCGATCTGTCAAACGACTCACCACAGTACGGGCAGTCGTAGGACGGGCCACTGGTGTGCACGTGCTGGTGAGACAGGGTGTGGGAGGCCGTGGCAAAGTGCTCTCCACACACCGGGCTGGGGACGGGACGGTCGCCGGCGTGTACCCGCTGGTGGGACAGCAGCCGGGTGGAGTTGGTGAAGCCCTTGCCGCACTGGGTGCAGGTGTAGGGGCGCTCGCTGCTGTGGGTGCGCTGGTGCTTCTGCAGGCAGCCAGAGCGGGTGAAGCCCTTGCCGCACTGGGCGCAGGTGTAGGGGCGCTCGCCGGCGTGCACCCGCTGGTGGGACAGCAGCCGGGTGGAGCGGGTGAAGCCCTTGCCGCACTGAGCGCAAGTGTAGGGGCGCTTGCTGGTGTGGGTGCTGCGCTGGTGAACCCAGCCGGTGGCCGGATTGGGTGAAGCCCTTGCCACACTGGGAGAAGGTGTAGGGGGCGCTCGCCGGTGTGAGTGCGCTGGTGCATCTGCAGGGTGCTGTACTGGGTGAAGCCCTTGCCACACTGGGAGCAGGTGTAGGGGCGCTCGTCGGTGTGGGTGCGTTGGTGTCTCAACAGGTTGTTGGACTTGGTGAAGCTTTTGCCGCAGTCAGTTGCAGGTGTAGGGCTTCTCGGCCCATGTGCCCCGCCAGTGGTCTCCAGGACCATCGCGTCTTGAAGCTCTTGCCGCAGTCCGAGCAGTCAAAGGGGCGTTCTTCTGTGTGCACCCGCCCCTCGATCTCCAGCTCGCTCGGGTACTGCCAGGCCTTGCCACACACGTCGCACTCATAAACGCTTCTCCTTGTTGTGCCCCGTCATGTGGTCCTCCATTGAAGCTCAGCCCCTCGACCTCACCCCGCACAGATAAGGGGGGGGGGGGGGGCTCACCCTCAATGGTGCTCACGTCCCCGTCTCTCTGTCCACAGCAAAGGCTCCTAACCCTACAGGAGGGGAACAAGTTGGCAAACAGAAACATTACTAACGCATGCTTGACGAAAGGGGAAGTAGGTGAGGGGGGAGGTGGGGTCGAGTGGTGGGGTGGAGTGGGGAAGGATGGGGAGGGGGTGAGTTGCTCCAACATGCTGGCCCACACTGGCGAGCGGCTGCTCCCACTGCGGCAAGGGGGCTGCGGGAGCGCCAGCTGATATACACCGGAGAGAGACCTTTGTGTGCACTGAGTGTGGCAAGCATTTCACCCGCATGTCCAACCTGTGGCTTCACCCGCGTTGACAACCTGCTGGAGCACCGGTGAGTCCACACCAGCCAGCGCCATTCACCTGTCCGCTCTGTGGCAGGGCCTTTGCCCACCCCTCCGGCCTGCTGGCACAACCTTCTTCAGTCTCGACTCGAAACGTCACCCATTCCTTCTCTCCAGATATGCTGCTTGTCCCGCTGTGTTACTCCAGCATTTTATAGTCCTTTTTGTAAACCAGTATCTGCCCAGTTCCTTGCTTTTAAAACCATCTCTACAACCTTCCCCCAAAGCCTCCACCATCAGTCCTGTAATGGAGTGACCAGAACTGTGTGCAATACTCCAAATACTTCACTCATCTGCCGTCACCCCCACATCTGTTAACATGGTGTCAGTCTGAAGAAGGGTCCCAACCAGAAACGTCACCTAACCATGTTCTCCACAGATGCTGTCGGATCCGCTGAGTTACTGCAGCAATTGGTGTTAGAGTCACAGAGTGATACAGTGTGGATACAGGCCCTTCGACCCAACTTGACCACATCGACCAACAGGTACCAGCCACACCAGCCCACCTGCCTGCATTTGGTCCATATCCCTCCAAACTTGTCTGACCCATGGACCTGTTTAACTGTTACTTAAACATTGGGATAGTCCCAGCCTCAACTACCTCCTCCGGGCAGCCCCCCCCCCCCCCATATCCCTTGTTTCCGTTAGCCCAAAGAGCTAAATCTAACTCTCTCTTGAAAACATCCAGTGAATTGGCCTCTACTGCCTTCTGTGACAGACAATGCCACAGATTCACAACTCTCTGGGTGAAAAAGGTTTCCCCCCATCTCAGTCCTAAATGGCTTATCCCTTATTCTTAAACTGGTTCTGGACTCCCATTGTTCTGGATATGAAAAAGCATACTTGTTTTGTAAATGGTTTTTGGATGCAGATTTGATTCAGATTTTGCAATATAATTGTCAGTAAGGAACAATTCTTTATGAAATATTTCCAATTAGGCGTATAATTCTTTAATAAACATTGGGGATTGGGAGGGGCCTCACAAGCCTAGAGCCTCCCTCTCGAATAATAGATTTAAAACTGATGGTATTATGTAGCAATGTAGCAAATTTCGTGATTTGAAAAATCAAGTCTGCAATTTATCCCATCAGATAAAACATAAAGGATAAGGATCTGACACCTAAGAATTTGACACCTAATTCACTTTCATATTAAAAAGGTTATGACCATTTTCATACTTTGAAATTAGCATCTTGTTCCCTATTACTTTTCCATTGACTTAACACAAAAGCTGTGATCGAGGACAGTCAAAATCCCATAACGTTCTTAAAAATTAAGAGAACTGAATGAAATTTTCTGTTATTATAGATTGAAACATTCTGAAACAAATATGAAACAATCTTACTTGGATGACCTGACATTAAAGCATATAATTAGTTTGTTACCCAACTGTAGCTAAATACAAAATTCAATTACTAGATCTAAACATCTATCCATTTCTTAAGAAAATATTAACATTTTTTAAATCCCTCTCCCTCACTCTCCCCCTCTTTCTCATTATTTTTCTCCCCCTCTATGATCATGGCTGATCATCCAAATCAGTATCCCACTCCCTGCCTTCTCTCCATACCCCCTGATCCCTTTAGCCAAAATGGCCGCATCTAACTCCCTCTTAAATATAGCCAACAAACTGGCCTCAACTACCTTCTGTGGCAGAGAATTCCAGAGATTCACCACTCTCTGTGTGAAAAATGTTTTCCTCATCTCGTTCCTAAAATATTTCCCCCTTATCCTTAAACTGTGACCCCTTGTTCTGGACTTCCCCAACATCGGAAACAATCTTCCTGCATCTAGACTTTCCAACCCCTTAAGAATGTTGTAAGTTTCTATAAGATCCCCCTCAATCATCTAAATTTTAGCGAGTACAAACCGAGTCTATCCAGTCTTTCTTAATATGAAAGTCCTGACATCTGTGGACGACAGATGGCACAATGGGCTAAATGTTCGGCTGGCGACCGGAAGGTAGCTGATTCGAATCCCGCTTGGAGTGCATACTGTCGTTGTGTCTTTGGGGCAAGACACTTCACCCACCTTTGCCTGTGTGTAAATGTAATGTAATTATGTGAAGCACTTTGGGGTCAATGCAAGTTGACTAAAAATGTGCTATATAAATAAGATTATTATTATTATTATTATTATTATTATCCCAGGAATCAGTCTGGTGAACCTTCTCTGTACTCCCTCTATGGCAAGAATGTATTTCCTCAGATTAGGGGACCAAAACTGTACGCGACACTCCAGGTGTGGTCTCACCAAGACCTTGCAGAACTGCAGTAGAACCTCCCTGCTCCTATACTCAAATCCTTTTGCTATGAATGCTAACATACCATTCACCTTCTTTACTGCCTGCTGCACCTGCATGCCTACTTTTAATGAGTGGTGTACCATGATACCCAGGTCTCGTTGCATCTCCCCCTTTCCTAATTGGCCACCATTCAGATAATAGTCGACTTTCCTGTTTTTGCCACCAAAATGGATAACCTCACATTTATCCACAGTTAGATGTGGCCCTTGTGGCTAAAGGGATCAGGGGATATGGAGAGAAGGCAGGTACAGGATACTGAGTTGGATGATCAGCCATGATCATATTGAATGGCGGTGCAGGCTCGAAGGGTCGAATGGCCTACTCCTGCAACTATTTTCTGTTTTTATGGCCCTCTCTCATCTCTCTCTCTCTGTCTCTCCCTCTCAGTCTCTCATTCTGTCTCTCTCACTGTCTCTCTCCCTGTCCCCCTCTCTCTCTCCATCTCTCGCTTCTTTCCTTCTCCCTGTCTTTCTCTCTCTCTCTCTATCTCTCGCTCTCACTCTCTCTGTCTCTTTCCCATCTGCCTATCTCTCCCTACGTGTCTCGCTGTTTTTCTCTCTCTATATCTGTCTCTGCATCTTTCTCTGTCAGTCTATCTCCTTCTCTCTCCCTCTCTATCTCTCTTTGTCTCTCTTTCTCTCTCTTTCTCTATTTCTCTCCCACTGTGTCTCTCTCGCTTAATTTTCAATTTTTTAATTCAAAAACGTTATTGGCATGATAAAAAAATACATTGTTATCTTGCCAAAGTATATAACATGACATACATATTTAAAATGCATCAGTATAAATACAAGTCTACAGTGCATGGATAGATATATCCCTGTACATAAACTCGCAATAGGCCTATAGCCCTTTATTGATGCTACACGTTCTTGCAGCTGCAGCAGTACAACACAAAATCAAGTTTAGCAATTCACTATTCATTCCTTAGTGTCAGTTAATGTCAATTAGTGTGTGCGTACCTATGTGCTTGTTGGTCATTCACCGTCTCTCTGGTTATGGCATGCTGTTACGTATTGTGCCTTATTTCCTTCGCCAATTATTATTCTTAGTTTTGATGTATCATCTAGTTCTTTAAAATCAGGGGTTGCCACACTGAGTTTGTCAAAGTATGCTTTCCTTGTTTTGTCAAATTGTTTGCATTTTAGGAGGAAGTGCACCTCTGTTTCAACCTCATCTGTCAAACAGTGGCCGCATATTCTGTTTTCTCTTGGTTGCCAGAATCTCTTCTGTCTTCCTGTCCCTCTCTTTCCCCTCCCTCTGTCTCCCTCTCTCACTCTCTATCTCTCTCTTTCTCTGCCTCTCTATCTCTCTCTGTCTCCCCCCTCTCTCTGTCCCTTGCTCTGTCTCTCTCTCTCTCGCGCTCTCTCTGTCTCTCACTGTCTGTCTGTCTGTCTCCCTCTATCTCTCCCACTCTCTCTCTCTCACTCTCTGTCTGTCTGTCTCTCTCTCACATACTCATAGATACATAGACAATAGGTGCAGGAGAAGGCCATTCGGTCCTTCGGGCCTGCACCGCCATTCATATGATCATGGCTGATTATCCAACTCAGTATCCCATCCCTGCCTTCTCTCCATACCCCCTGATCCATTTAGCCACAACGGCAACATCTAACTCTGTCTTAAATAGAGCCAATAAACTGGCCTCAACTACCCTCTGTGGCAGAGAATTCCACAGATTCACCACTCTCTGTGTGAAATGTTTTTCTCATCTTGGTCTTAAAGGATTTTCCCTCTATCCTTAAGCTGTGACCCCTTGTCCTGGACTTCCCTGTCGCTCTCTCTGTGTCACTCCCTCTCTCTTTTTCTCTCTCTGCCTCATTCTCTCCCTCTCTCTGTCACCTCCCCTCTCTCCCTGTCTCTCTCTCCCTCAGTCTCTCCCTCTCTCGCTTCCTCTCTCTCTCTCTCTCTCTCTCTCTCTCTCTCTCTCTCTCTCTCTCTCTCTCTCTCTCTCTCTCTCTCTCTCTCTGTTCCTTTATGTATCTCTCTCTGCCTCTCTATCTGTCTCTCACTCTCTGTCTCTCTCTCCCATCTCTGTCTGCCTCTCACCCCCTCTCTCTGTGTCTATATCTGTCGCCCCCTCTCTCCCTCTGTGTCTCCCTCTCTCTCTCCCACTGTCACTCTCTCTGTCTCTCACTAACTGTCTCTCTCTCAGTCTCTCTCTCTTGCTGTCTCTCCCTCTGTTTCTCATTCTGTTTCTCGCCGTCTCTCTCTCTCTCTCTGTCTCCCTCTCCGTTTCTCTCTGTCTGTTTATCTGTCTTTCTTTCTCTCTCTCTGCATCTCTCTCTATTTCTCGCTAAAAAAGGGGGAGGGGAGGGAGGGGGGGAGAGAGGGAGGTAGGGAGGGGAGGGGGAGGGAGGTGGAGGGAGAGAGAGAGAGAGAGATGGAGAGAGGAGGATCGGCCTGCCAGCGCCTGTAGTGTAGATGGGGCATGTTGGTCGGGGTGGGCCTAGTGTAGATGGGGCATGTTGGTCGGGTTGGGCCTAGTGTAGATGCGGCATGTAGGTCGGGGTGGCACTAGTGTAGATGGGGCATGTTGGGCGGTGTGGGCCTAGTGTAGATGGGGCATGTTGATCGGGGTGGCACTAGTGTAGCTGGGGCATGTTGGTCGGGGTGGGACTAGTGTAGATAGGGCATGTTGGTCGGGGTGGGACTAGTGTAGAAGGGGCATGTTGGCCGGGGTGGGACTAGTGTAGATGGGGCATGTTGGTCGGGGTGGGACTAGTGTAGATGGGGCATGTTGGTCGGGGTTGGCCTAGTGTAGATGGGGCATGTAGGTCGGGGTGGCACTAGTGTAGATGGGGCATGTTGGTCGGGGTGAGACTAGTGTAAATGGGGCATGCTGGTCGAGGTGGGATTAGTGTAGATGGGGCATGTTTGTAGGGGTGGGACTGGTGTAGATGGGGCATGTTGGTCTGGGTGGGACTCGTGTAGATGTGGCATGTTGGTCGGAGTGGGCCTAGTGTAAATGGGGCAATAGTATGGACTAGAGGTGGGGCTAGTGTAGATGGGGCATTTTGGTCGGGGTGGGACTAGTGTAGATGGGGAATGTTGGTCGGGGTGGGCCTAGTGTAGATGGGGCATGTTGGTCGGGGTGGGCCTAGTGTAGATGGGGCATGTTGGTCGGGGTTGGACTAGTGTAGATGGGGCATGTTGGTCGGAGTGGGCCTAGTGTAAATGGGGCATGTTGGTCGAGGTGTGATTAGTGTAGATGGGGCATGTTGGTGGGGATGGGACTAGTGTAGATGGGGCATTAGTGTGGACTAGAGGTGGGGCTAGTGTAAATGGGGCATGTTGGTCGGGGCGGGACTAGTGTAGTTGGGGCATGTGGGTCGGGTGGGACCAGTATAGGTGGGGCATGTTGGTCAGGGCGGGTCTAGTGTAGGGGGGGCATGTTGGTCGGGGTGGGACTATTGTACATGGGGCATGTTGGTCGGGTTGGGCCTCGTGTAAATGGGGCATGTTGGTCGAGGTGGGATTAGTGTAGATGGGGCATGTTGGTGGGGTGGGACTAGTGTAGATGGGGCATGTCGGTCGTGATGGGACTAGTGTAGATGGGGCATATCGGTCGGGGTGGGACTAGTGTAGATGGGGCATGTTGGTCGGGGTGGGTCTAGTGTAGATGGGGCATGTTGGTCGGGGTGGGCCTAGTGTAGATGGGGCATGTTGATCGGGGTGGCACTAGTGTAGATGGGGCATGTTGGTCGTCGTGGGACTAGTGTAGATGGGGCATGTTGGTCGGGGTGGGCCTAGTGTAGATGGGGCATGTTGGTCGGGGTGGGACTAGTGTAGCTGGGGCATGTTGGTCGGGGTGGGACTAGTGTAGATGGGGCATGTTGGTCGGGGTGGGACTAGTGTAGATGGGGCATGTTGGTCGGGGTTGGACTAGTGTAGATGTGGCATGTTGGTCGGAGTGGGCTACGTGGAAATGGGGCATGTTGGTCGAGGTGGGACTAGTGTAGATGGGGCATGTTGGTGGGGGTGGGACTAGTGTAGATGGGGCATTAGTGTGGACTAGAGGTGGGGCTAGTGTAGATGGGGCATGTTGGTCGGGGTGGGACAAGTGTAGATGGGGCATGTTGGTCGGGGTGTGACTAGTGTAGATGGGGCATGTTGGTCGGGGTGGGACTAGTGTAGATGGGGCATTTTGGTCGGGGTGGGCCTAGTGTAGATGGGGCATGTTGGTCGGGGTGGACCTAGTGTAGATGGGGCATGTTGGTCGGGGTTGGATTAGTGTAGATGGGGCATGTTGGTCGGAGTGGGCCTAGTGTAAATGGGGCATATTGATCGAGGTGGGATTAGTGTAGATGGGGCATGTTGGTGGGGGTGGGACTAGTGTAGATGGGGCATTAGTGTGGACTAGAGGTGGGGATAGTGTAAATGGGGCATGTTGGTCGGGGTGGGACTAGTGTAGTTGGGGCATGTGGGTCGGGTGGGACTAGTATATGTGGGGCATGTTGGTCGGGTTGGGCCTCGTGTAAATGGGGCATGTTGGTCGAGGTGGGATCAGTGTAGATGGAGCATGTTGGTGGGGTGGGACTAGTGTAGGTGGGGCATGTCGGTCGTGATGAGACTAGTGTAGATGGGGCATATCGGTCGGGTGGGACTAGTGTAGATGGGGCATGTTGGTCGGGGTGGGACTAGTGTAGATGGGGCATCTTGGTCGGGGTGGGCCTAGTGTAAATGGGGCATGTTGGTTGAGGTGGGATTAGTGTAGATGGGGCATGTTGGTGGGGGTGGGACTAGTGCAGATGGGGCATGTTGGTCTGGGTGGGACTCGTGTAAATGGGGCATGTTGGTCGAGGTGAGATTAGTGCAGATGGGGCATGTTGGTGGGGTGGGACTAGTGTAGATGGGGCATTAGTGTGGACTAGTGGTGGGGCTAGTGTAGATAGGGCATGTTGGTCGGGGTGGGACTAGTGTAGATGGGGCATGTTGGTCGGGGTGGGCCTAGTGTAGATGGTGCATGTTGGTCGGGGTGGGACTAGTGTAGATGGGGCATGTTGGTCGGGGTGGGACTAGTGTAAATGGGGCATGCTGGTCGAGGTGGGATTAGTGTAGATGGGGCATGTTTGTAGGGGTGGGACTAGTGTAGATGGGGCATGTTGGTCTGGGTGGGACTCGTGTAGATGGGGCATGTTGGTCGGGTGGGACTAGTGTAGTTGAGGCATGTGGGTCGAGTGGAACTAGTATAGGTGGGGCAAGTTGGTCGGGGTGGGTCTAGTGTAGGTGGGGCATGTTGGTCGGGGTGGGACTAGTGTAGATGGGGCATGTTGGTCGGGGTGGGCCTAGTGTAGATGGGGCATGTTGATCGGGTGGCACTAGTGTAGTTGGGGCATGTTGGGCGGGGTGGGTCTAGTTTAGGTGGGGAATGTTGGTCGGGGTGGGACTAGTGTAGTTGGGGCATGTTGGTCGGGGAGGGACAAGTGTAGATGGGGCATGTTGGTCGGGGTGGGTCTAGTGTAGATGGGGCATGTTGGTCGGGGTGGGCCTAGTGTAGATGGGGCATGTAGGTCGGGGTGGGACTAGTGTAGCTGCGGCATGTTGGTCGGGGTGGGACTAGTGTAGATGGGGCATGTTGGCCGGGGTGGGACTAGTGTAGATGGGGCATGTTGGTCGGGGTGGGACTAGTGTAGATGGGGCATGTTGGTAGGGGTGGGCCTAGTGTAGATGGGGCATGTAGGTCGGGGTGGCACTAGTGTAGATGGGGCATGTTGCGCGGGGAGGGCCTAGTGTAGAAGGGGCATGTAGGTCGGGGTGGGACTAGTGTAGCTGGGGCATGTTGGTCGGGGTGGGACTAGTGTAGATGTGGCATATTGGTCGGGGTGGGACTACTGTAGATGGGGCATGTTGGTCGTGGTTGGACTAGTGTAGATGTGGCATGTTGGTCGGAGTGGGCCTAGTGTAAATGGGGCATGTTGGTCGAGGTGGGATTAGTGTAGATGCGGCATGTTGGTGGGGGTGGGACTAGTTTAGATGGGGCAATAGTGTGGACTAGAGGTGGGACTAGTGTAGATGGGGCATGTTGGTCGGGGTGGGACTAGTGTAGATGGGGCATGTTGGTCGGGGTGGGACTAGTGTAGATGGGGCATGTTGGTCGGGGTGGGACTAGTGTAGATGGGGCATGTTGGTCGGGGTGGGCCTAGTGTAGATGGGGCATGTTGATCGGGTGGCACTAGTGTAGATGGGGCATGTTGGGCGGGGTGGGTCTAGTGTAGGTGGGGAATGTTGGTCGGGGTGGGACTAGTGTAGTTGGGGCATGTTGGTCGGGGAGGGACAAGTGTAGATGGGGCATGTTGGTCGGGGTGGGGCTAGTGTAGATGGGGCATGTTGGTCGGGGTGGGCCTAGTGTAGATGGGGCATGTTGGCCGGGGTGGGACTAGTGTAGATGGGGCATGTTGGTCGGGGTGGGACTAGTGTAGATGGGGAATGTTGGTAGTGGTGGGCCTAGTGTAGATGGGGCATGTAGGTCGGGGTGGCACTAGTGTAGATGGGGCATGTTGCGCGGGGAGGGCCTAGTGTAGAAGGGGCATGTAGGTCGGGGTGGGACTAGTGTAGCTGGGGCATGTTGGTCGGGGTGGGACTAGTTTAGATGTGGCATATTGGTCGGGGTGGGACTACTGTAGATGGGGCATGTTGGTCGTGGTTGGACTAGTGTAGATGTGGCATGTTGGTCGGAGTGGGCCTAGTGTAAATGGGGCATGTTGGTCGAGGTGGGATTAGTGTAGATGCGGCATGTTGGTGGGGGTGGGACTAGTTTAGATGGGGCAATAGTGTGGACTAGAGGTGGGACCAGTGTAGATGGGGCATGTTGGTCTGGGTGGGACTTGTGTAGATGGGGCATGTTGGCCGGGGTGGGACTAGTGTAGATGGGGCATCTTGGTCGGGGTGGGACTAGTGTAGATGGGGCATGTTGGTCGGGGTGGGCCTAGTGTAGATGGGGCATGTTGGTCGGGGTGGGCCTAGTGTAGATGGGGCATGTTGGTCGGGGTTGGACTAGTGTAGATGGGGCATGTTGGTCGGAGTGGGCCTAGTGTAAATGGGGCATGTTGGTCGAGGTGGGATTAGTGTAGATGGGGCATGTTGGTGGGGGTGGGACTAGTGTAGATGGGGCATTAGTGTGGACTAGAGGTGGGGCTAGTGTAAATGGGGCATGTTGGTCGGGGTGGGACTAGTGTAGTTGGGGCATGTGGGTCGGGTGGGACTAGTATAGGTGGGGCATGTTGCTCGAGGTGGGATTAGTGTAGATGGGGCATGTTGGTGGGGTGGGCCTAGTGTAGATGGGGCATGTTGATCGGGGTGGCACTAGTGTAGATGGGGCATGTTGGGCGGGGTGGGTCTAGTGTAGGTGGGGAATGTTGGTCGGGGTGGGACTAGTGTAGTTGGGGCATGTTGGTCGGGGTGGGACTAGTGTAGATGGGGCATGTTGGCCGGGGTGGGACTAGTGTAGTTGGGGCATGTTGGCCGGGGGGGGACTAGCGTAGATGGGGCATGTTGGTCGGGGTGGGACTAGTGTAGATGGGGCATGTTGGTCGGGGTGGGCCTAGTGTAGATGGGGCATGTTGGTCGGGAGGGGACTAGTGTAAATGGGGCATGTTGGTCGAGGTGGGATTAGTGTAGATGGAGCATGTTGGTGGGGTGGGACTAGTGTAGATGGGGCATGTCGGTCGTGATGGGACTAGTGTAGATGGGGCATATCGGTCAAGGTGGGACTAGTGTAGATGGGGCATGTTGGTCGGGGTGGGACTAGTGTAGATGGGGCATGTTGGTCGGGGTGAGCCTAGTGTAAATGGGGCATGTTGGTCGAGGTGGGATTAGTGTAGATGGGGCATGTTGGTGGGGGTGGGACTAGTGCAGATGGGGCATGTTGGTCTGGGTGGGACTCGTGTAAATGGGGCAAGTTGGTCGAGGTGGGATTAGTGTAGATGGGGCATGTTGGTGGGGTGGGCCTAGTGTAGATGGGGCATGTTGATCGGGGTGGCACTAGTGTAGATGGGGCATGTTGGGCGGGGCGGGTCTAGTGTAGGTGGGGAATGTTGGTCGGGGTGGGACTAGCGTAGTTGGGGCATGTTGGTCGGGGTGGGACTAGTGTAGATGGGGCATGTTGGTCGGGGTGGGACTAGTGTAGATGGGGCATGTAGGTCGGGGTGGGACTAGTGTAGCTGGGACATGTTGGTCGGGGTGGGACTAGTGTAGATGGGGCATGTTGGTCGGGGTGGGACTAGTGTAAATGGGGCATGTTGGTCGAGGTGGGATTAGTGTAGATGGGGCATGTTGGTGGGGGTGGGACTAGTGTAGATGGGGCATTAGTGTGGACTAGAGGTGGGGCTAGTGTAAATGGGGCATGTTGGTCGGGGTGGGACTAGTGTAGTTGGGGCATGTGGGTCGGGTGGGACTAATATAGGTGGGGCATGTTGGTCGGGGTGGGTCTAGTGTAGGTGGGGCATGTTGGTCGGGGTGGGCCTAGTGTAGATGGGGCATGTTGATCGGGGTGGCACTAGTGTAGATGGGGCATGTTGGGCGGGGAGGGCCTAGTGTAGATGGGGCATGTAGGTCGGGGTGGGACTAGTGTAGCTGGGGCATGTTGGTCGGGGTGGGACTAGTGTAGATGGGATATGTTGGTCGGGGTGGGACTAGTGTAGATGTGGCATGTTGGTTTGAGTGGGCTATGTGGAAATGGGGCATGTTGGTCGAGGTGGGACTAGTGTAGTTGGGGCATGTTGGTGGGGGTGGGACTAGTGTAGATGGTGCATTAGTGTGGACTAGAGGTGGGGCTAGTGTAGCTGGGGCATGTTGGTTGGGGTGGGACTAGTGTAGATGGGGCATGTTGGTCGGGGTGGGACTAGTGTAGATGGGGCATGTTGGTCGGGGTGGGACTAGTGTAGATGGGGCATGTTGGTCGGGGTGGGCCTAGTGTAGATGGGGCATGTTGGTCGGAGTGGGCCTTGTGTAAATGGGGCATGTTGGTCGAGGTGGGATTAGTGTAGATGGGGCATGTTGGTGGGGGTGGGACTAGTGTAGATGGGGCATTAGTGTGGACTAGAGGTGGGGCTAGTGTAAATGGGGCATGTTGGTCGGGGTGGGACTAGTGTAGTTGGGGCATGTGGGTCGGGTGGGACTAGTATATGCGGGGCATGTTGGTCGGGGCGGGTCTAGTGTAGGGGGGGCATGTTGGTCGAGGTGGGATCAGTATAGTTGGAGCATGTTGGTGGGGTGGGACTAGTGTAGATGGGGCATGTCGGTCGTGATGGGACAAGTGTAGATGGGGCATTAGTGTGGACTAGTGGTGGGGCTAGTGTAGATGGGGCATGTTGGTCGGGGTGGGACTAGTGCAGATGGGGCATGTTGGTGGGGTGGGACTAGTGTAGATGGGGCATTAGTGTGGACTAGTGGTGGGGCTAGTGTAGATGGGGCATGTTGGTCGGGGTGGGACTAGTGTAGATGGGGCATGTTGGTCGCGGTGGGCCTAGTGTAGATGGGGCATGTTGGTCGGGGTGGGACTAGTGTAGATGGGGCGTGTTGGTCGGGGTGAGACTAGTGTAAATGGGGCATGCTGGTCGAGGTGGGATTAGTGTAGATGGGGCATGTTGGCCGGGGTGGGACTAGTGTAGATGGGGCATGTTGGTCGGGGTGGGACTAGTGTAGATGGGGCATGTTGGTCGGGGTGGGCCTAGTGTAGATGGGGCATGTAGGTCGGGGTGGCACTAGTGTAGATGGGGCATGTTGGGCGGGGAGGGCCTAGTGTAGATGGGGCATGTAGGTCGGGGTGGGACTAGTGTAGCTGGGGCATGTTGGTCGGGGTGGGACTAGTGTAGATGGGGCATGTTGGTCGGGGTGGGCCTAGTGTAGATGGGGCATGTTGGTCGGGGTTGGACTAGTGTAGATGTGGCATGTTGGTCGGAGTGGGCCTAGTGTAAATGGGGCATGTTGGTCGAGGTGGGATTAGTGTAGATGCGGCATGTTGGTGGGGGTGGGACTAGTTTAGATGGAGCAATAGTGTGGACTAGAGGTGGGGCTAGTGTAGATGGGGCATGTTGGTCGGGTGGGACTAGTGTAGATGGGGCATGTTGGTCGGGGTGGGACTAGTGTAGATGGGGCATGTTGGTCGGGGTGGGACTAGTGTAGATGGGGCATGTTGGTCGGGGTGGGCCTAGTGTAGATGGGACATGTTGGTCGGGGTGGGCCTAGTGTAGATGGGGCATGTTGGTCGGGGTTGGACGTGTAGATGGGGCATGTTGGTCGGAGTGGGCCTAGTGTAAATGGGGCATGTTGGTCGAGGTGGCATTAGTGTAGATGGGGCATGTTGGTGGGGGTGGGACTAGTGTAGATGGGGCATTAGTGTGGACTAGAGGTGGGGCTAGTGTAAATGGGCATGTTGGTCGGGGTGGGACTAGTGTAGTTGGGGCATGTGGGTCGGGTGGGACTAGTATAGGTTTGGCATGTTGGTCGGGGCGGGTCTAGTGTAGGGGGGGGCATGTTGGTCGGGGTGGGACTATTGTAGATGGGGCATGTTGGTCGGGTTGGGCCTCGTGTAAATGGGGCATGTTGGTCGAGGTGGGATTAGTGTAGATGGGGCATGTTGGTGGGGTGGGACCTGTAGATGGGGCATGTCGGTCGTGATGGGACTAGCGTAGATGGGGCATATCGGTCGGGGTGGGACTAGTGTAGATGGGGCATGTTGGTCGGGGTGGGACTAGTGTAGATGGGGCATGTTGGTCGGGGTGGGCCTAGTGTAAATGGGGCATGTTGGTCGGGGTGGCACTAGTGTAGATGGGGCATGTTGGTCGGGGTGGGACTAGTGTAGATGGGGCATGTTGGTCGGGGTGGGCCTAGTGTAGATGGGGCATGTAGGTCGGGGTGGCACTAGTGTAGATGGGGCGTGTTGGGCGGGGTGGGCCTAGTGTAGATGGGGCATGTAGGTCGGGGTGGCACTAGTGTAGCTGGGGCATGTTGGTCAGGGTGGGACTAGTGTAGATGGGGCATGTTGGTCGGGGTGGGACTAGTGCAGATGGGGCATGTTGGTCTGGGTTGGACTAGTGTAGATGTGGCATGTTGGTCGGAGTGGGCTATGTGGAAATGGGGAATGTTGGTCGAGGTGGGACTAGTGTAGCTGGGCATGTTGGTGGGGGTGGGACTAGTGTAGATGGGGCATTAGTGTGGACTAGAGGTGGGGCTAGTGTAGATGGGGCATGTTGGTCGGGGTGGGACTAGTGTAGATGGGGCATGTTGGTCGGGGTGGGACTAGTGTAGATGGGGCATGTTGGTCGGGGGGGACTAGTGTAGATGGGGCATGTTGGTCGGGGTGGGCCTAGTGTAGGTGGGGCATGTTGGTCGGGGTAGGCCTAGTGTAGATGGGGCATGTTGGTCGGGGTTGGACTAGTGTAGATGGGGCATGCTGGTCGGAGTGGGCCTAGTGTAAATGGGGCATGTTGGTCGAGGTGGGATTAGTGTAGATGGGGCATGTTGGTGGGGGTGGGACTAGTGTAGATGGGGCATTAGTGTGGACTAGAGGTGGGGCTAGTGTAAATGGGGCATGTTGGTCGGGGTGGGACAATTGTAGATGGGGCATGTTGGTCGGAGTGGGCCTAGTATAAATGGGGCATGTTGGTCGAGGTGGGATTAGTGTAGATGGGGCATGTTGGTGGAGTGGGACTAGTGTAGATGGGGCATTAGTGTGGACTAGAGGTTGGGCTAGTGTAAATGGGGCATGTTGGTCGGGGTGGGACTAGTGTAGTTGGGGCATGTGGGTCGGGTGGGACTGGTATATGTGGGGCATGTTGGTCGGGGCGGGTCTAGTGTAAAAGGGGCATGTTGGTCGGGGTGGGACTATTGTAGATGGGGCATGTTGGTCGGGTTGGGCCTCGTGTAAATGGGGCATGTTGGTCGAGGTGGGATCAGTTTAGATGGAGCATGTTGGTGGGGTGGGACTAGTGTAGATGGGGCATGTCGGTCGTGATGGGACTAGTGTAGATGGGGCATATCGGTCGGGGTGGGACTAGTGTAGATGGGGCATGTTGGTCGGGGTGGGACTAGTGTAGATGGGGCATCTTGGTCGGGGTGGGCATAGTGTAAATGGGGCATGTTGGTCGAGGTGGGATTAGTGCAGATGGGGCATGTTTGTAGGGGTGGGACTAGTGTAGATGGGGCATGTTGGTCGGGGTGGGACTAGTGTAAATGGGGCATGCTGGTCGAGGTGGGATTAGTGCAGATGGGGCATGTTGTTGGGGGTGGGACTAGTGCAGATGGGGCATGTTGGTCTGGGTGGGACTCGTGTAAATGGGGCATGTTGGTCGAGGTGGGATTAGTGCAGATGGGGCATGTTGGTGGGGTGGGACGTGTAGATGGGGCATTAGTGTGGACTAGTGGTGGGGCTAGTGTAGATGGGGCATGTTGGTCGGGGTGGGACTAGTGTAGATGGGGCATGTTGGTCGCGGTGGGCCTAGTGTAGATGGGGCATGTTGGTCGGGGTGGGACTAGTGTAGATGGGGCATGTTGGTCGGGGTGGGACTACTGTAAATGGGGCATGCTGGTCGAGGTGGGATCAGTGTAGATGGGGCATGTTTGTAGGGGTGGGACTAGTGTAGATGGGGCATGTTGGTCTGGGTGGGACTCGTGTAGATGGGGCATGTTGGTCGGGTGGGACTAGTGTAGTTGAGGCATGTGGGTCGTGTGGGACTAGTATAGGTGGGGCAAGTTGGTCGGGGTGGGTCTAGTGTAGGTGGGGCATGATGGTAGGGGTGGGACTAGTGTAGATGGGGCATGTTGGTCGGGGTGGGCCTAGTGTAGATGGGGCATGTTGATCGGGGTGGCACTAGTGTAGATGGAGCATGTTGGGCGGGGTGGGTCTAGTGTAGGTGGGGAATGTTGGTCGGGGTGGGACTAGTGTAGTTGGGGCATGTTGGTCGGGGAAGGACAAGTGTAGATGGGGCATGTTGGTCGGGGTGGGACTAGTGTAGATGGGGCATGTTGGTCGGGGTGGGCCTAGTGTAGTTGGGGCATGTAGGTCGGGGTGGGACTAGTGTAGCTGGGGCATGTTGGTCGGGGTGGGACTAGTGTAGATGGGGCATGTTGGTCGGGGTGGGACTAGTGTAGATGGGGCATGATGGCCGGGGTGGGACTAGTGTAGGTGGGGCATGTTGGTCGGGGTGGGACTAGTGTAGATGGGGCATGTTGGTCGGGGTGGGCCTAGTGTAGATGGGGCATGTAGGTCGGGGTGGCACTAGTGTAGATGGGGCATGTTGGGCGGGGAGGGCCTAGTGTAGATGGGGCATGTAGGTCGGGGTGGGTCTAGTGTAGCTGGGGCATGTTGGGCGGGGTGGGACTAGTGTAGATGGGGCATGTTGGTCGGGGTGGGACTAGTGTAGATGGGGCATGTTGGTCGGGGTGGGCCTAGTGTAGATGGGGAATGTAGGTCGGGGTGGCGCTAGTGTAGATGGAGCGTGTTGGGCGGGGTGGGCCTAGTGTAGATGGGGCATGTTGGTCGGGGTGGGACTAGTGTAGATGGGGCATGTTGGTAGGGGTGGGACTAGTGTAGATGGGGCATTAGTGTGGACTAGAGGTGAGGCTAGTGTAGATGGGGCATGTTGGTCGGGGGGGGACTAGTGTAGATGGGGCATGTTGGTCGGGGTGGGCCTAGTGTAGATGGGGCATGTTGGTGGGGGTGGGACTAGTGTTGATGGGGCATTAGTGTGGACTAGAGGTGGGGCTAGTGTAAATGGGGCATGTTGGTTGGGGTGGGACTAGTGTAGATGGGGCATGTTGGTCGGAGTGGGCCTAGTGTAAATGGGGCATGTTGGTCGAGGTGGGATTAGTGTAGATGGGGCATGTTGGTGGGGGTGGGACTAGTGTAGATGGGGCATTAGTGTGGACTAGAGGTGGGGTTAGTGTAAATGGGGCATGTTGGTCGGGGTGGGACTAGTGTACTTGGGGCATGTGGGTCGGGTGGGACTAGTATATGTGGGGCATGTTGGTCGGGGCGGGTCTAGTGTAGGGGGGGCATGTTGGTCGGGGTGGGACTATTGTAGATGGGGCATGTTGGTCGGGTTGGGCCTCGTGGAAATGGGGCATGTTGGTCGAGGTGGGATCAGTGTAGATGGAGCATGTTGGTGGGGTGGGACAAGTGAAGACGGGGCATGTCGGTCGTGATGGGACTAGTGTAGATGGGGCATATCGGTCGGGGTGGGACTAGTGTAGATGGGGCATGTTGGTCAGGGTGGGACTAGTGTAGATGGGGAATCTTGGTCGGGGTGGGCATAGTGTAAATGGGGCATGTTGGTCGAGGTGGGATTAGTGTAGATGGGGCATGTTGGTGGGGGTGGGACTAGTGCAGATGGGGCATGTTGGTCTGGGTGGGACTCGTGTAAATGGGGCATGTTGGTCGAGGTGGGATTAGTGCAGATGGGGCATGTTGGTGGGGTGGGACATGTGTAGATGGGGCATTAGTGTGGACTAGTGGTGGGGCTAGTGTAGATGGGGCATGTTGGTCGGGTGGGACTAGTGTAGATGGGGCATGTTGGTCGCGGTGGGCCCAGTGTAGATGGGGCATGTTGGTCGGGGTGGGACTAGTGTAGATGGGGCATGTTGGTCGGGGTGGGACTAGTGTAAATGGGGCATGCTGGTCGAGGTGGGATTAGTGTAGATGGGGCATGTTTGTAGGGGTGGGACTAGTGTAGATGGGGCATGTTGGTCTGGTTGGGACTCGTGTAGATGGGGCATGTTGGTCGGGTGGGACTAGTGTAGTTGAGGTATGTGGGTCGAGTGGGACTAGTATAGGTGGGGCAAGTTGGTCGGGGTGGGTCTAGTGTAGGTGGGGCATGATGGTCGGGGTGGGACTAGTGTAGATGGGGCATGTTGGTCGGGGTGGGCCTATTGTAGATGGGGCATGTAGGCCGGGGTGGGAATAGTGTAGCAGGGGCATGTTGGTCGGGGTGGGTCTAGTGTAGATGGGGCATGTTGGTCGGGGTGGGACTAGTGTAGATGGGGCATGTTGGTGGGGGTGGGACTAGTGTAGATGGGGCATTAGTGTGGACTAGAGGTGGGGCTAGTGTAGATGGGGCATGTTGGTCGGGGTGGGACTAGTGTAGATGGGGCATGTTGGTGGGGGTGGGACTAGTGTAGATGGGGCATTAGTGTGGACTAGAGGTGGGGCTAGTGTAGATGGGGCATGTTGGTCGGGGTGGGTCTAGTGTAGGTGGGGCATGATGGTCGGGGTGGGACTAGTGTAGATGGGGCATGTTGGTCGGGGTGGGCCTAGTGTAGATGGGGCATGTTGATCGTGGTGGCACTAGTGTAGATGGGCATGTTGGGCGGGGTGGGTCTAGTGTAGGTGGGGAATGTTGGTCGGGGTGGGACTAGTGTAGTTGGGGCATGTTGGTCGGGGATGGACAAGTGTAGATGGGGCATGTTGGTCGGGGTGGGCCTAGTGTAGATGGGGCATGTAGGTCGGGGTGGCACTAGTGTAGATGGGGCGTGTTGGGCGGGGTGGGCCTACTGTTGATGGGGCATGTAGGTCGGGGTGGGAATAGTGTAGCAGGGGCATGTTGGTCGGGGTGGGACTAGTGTAGATGGGGCATGTTGGTCGGGGTGGGACTAGTGTAGATGGGGCATGTTGGTCGGGGTTGGACTAGTGTAGATGTGGCATGTTGGTCGGAGTGGGCCTAGTGTAAATGGGGCATGTTGGTCGAGGTGGGATTAGTGTAGATGGGGCATGTTGGTGGGGATGGGACTAGTGTAGATGGGGCATTAGTGTGGACTAGAGGTGGGGCTAGTGTAGATGGGGCATGTTGGTCGGGGTGGGACTAGTGTAGATGGGGCATGATGGTCGGGGTGGGACTAGTGTAGATGGGGCATGTTGGTCGGGGTGGGACTAGTGTAGATGGGGCATATTGGTCGGGATGGGACTAGTGTAAATGGGGCATGCTGGTCGAGGTGGGTCTAGTGTAGATGGGGCATGTTGGTCTGGGTGGGACTCGTGTAGATGGGGCATGTTGGTCGGGTGGGACTAGTGTAGTTGAGGCATGTGGGTCGAGTGGGACTAGTATAGGTGGGGCAAGTTGGTCGGGGTGGGTCTAGTGTAGGTGGGGCATGTTGGTCGGGGTGGGACTAGTGTAGATGGGGCATGTTGGTCGGGGTGGGCCTAGTGTTGATGGGGCATGTCGATCGGGGTGGCACTAGTGTAGATGGGGCATGTTGGGCGGGGTGGGTCTAGTGTAGGTGGGGAATGTTGGTCGGGGTGGGACTAGTGTAGTTGGGGCATGTTGGTCGGGGAGGGACAAGTGTAGATGGGGCATGTTGGTCGGGGTGGGCCTAGTGTAGATGGGGCATGTTGTTCGGGGTGGGATAGTGTAGATGGGGCATGTTGGTCGGGGTGGGACTAGTGTAGATGGGGCATGTTGGTCGGGGTGGGCCTAGTGTAGATGGGGCATGTTGGTCGGGGTGGGTCTAGTGTAGATGGGGCATGTTGGTCGGGGTTGGACTAGTGTAGATGGGGCATGTTGGTCGGAGTGGGCCTAGTGTAAATGGGGCATGTTGGTCGAGGTGGGATTAGTGTAGATGGGGCATGTTGGTGGGGGTGGGACTAGTGTAGATGGGGCATTAGTGTGGACTAGAGGTGGGGCTAGTGTAAATGGGGCATGTGGTCGGGGTGGGACTAGTGTAGTTGGGGCATGTTGGTCGGGGTGGGCCTATGTAGATGGGGCATGTAGGTCGGGGTGGCACTAGTGTAGATGGGGCGTGTTGGGCGGGGTGGGCCTACTGTAGATGGGGCATGTAGGTCGGGGTGGGAATAGTGTAGCAGGGGCATGTGGTCGGGGTGGGACTAGTGTAGATGGGGCATGTTGGTCGGGGTGGGACTAGTGTAGATGGGGCATGTTGGTCGGGGTTGGACTAGTGTAGATGTGGCATGTTGGTCGGAGTGGGCCTAGTGTAAATGGGGCATGTTGGTCGAGGTGGGATTAGTGTAGATGGGGCATGTTGGTGGGGATGGGACTAGTGTAGATGGGGCATTAGTGTGGACTAGAGGTGGGGCTAGTGTAGATGGGGCATGTTGGTCGGGGTGGGACTAGTGTAGATGGGGCATGATGGTCGGGGTGGGACTAGTGTAGATGGGGCATGTTGGTCGGGGTGGGACTAGTGTAGATGGGGCATATTGGTCGGGATGGGACTAGTGTAAAATGGGGCATGCTGGTCGAGGTGGGTCTAGTGTAGATGGGGCATGTTGGTCTGGGTGGGACTCGTGTAGATGGGGCATGTTGGTCGGGTGGGACTAGTGTAGTTGAGGCATGTGGGTCGAGTGGGACTAGTATAGGTGGGGCAAGTTGGTCGGGGTGGGTCTAGTGTAGGTGGGGCATGTTGGTCGGGGTGGGACTAGTGTAGATGGGGCATGTTGGTTGGGGTGGGCCTAGTGTTGATGGGGCATGTCGATCGGGGTGGCACTAGTGTAGATGGGGCATGTTGGGCGGGGTGGGTCTAGTGTAGGTGGGGAATGTTGGTCGGGGTGGGACTAGTGTAGTTGGGGCATGTTGGTCGGGGAGGGACAAGTGTAGATGGGGCATGTTGGTCGGGGTGGGCCTAGTGTAGATGGGGCATGTTGTTCGGGGTGGGACTAGTGTAGATGGGGCATGTTGGTCGGGGTGGGACTAGTGTAGATGGGGCATGTTGGTCGGGGTGGGCCTAGTGTAGATGGGGCATGTTGGTCGGGGTGGGTCTAGTGTAGATGGGGCATGTTGGTCGGGGTTGGACTAGTGTAGATGGGGCATGTTGGTCGGAGTGGGCCTAGTGTAAATGGGGCATGTTGGTCGAGGTGGGATTAGTGTAGATGGGGCATGTTGGTGGGGGTGGGACTAGTGTAGATGGGGCATTAGTGTGGACTAGAGGTGGGGCTAGTGTAAATGGGGCATGTTGGTCGGGTGGGACTAGTGTAGTTGGGGCATGTGGGTCGGGTGGGACTAGTTAAGGTGGGGCATGTTGGTCGGGGCGGGTCTAGTGTAGGGGGGGCATGTTGGTCGGGGTGGGCCTAGTGTAGATGGGGCATGTTGGTCGGGTGGGCCTAGTGTAGATGGGGCATGTTGGTCGGCGTTGGACTAGTGTAGATGGGGCATGTTGGTCGGAGTGGGCCTAGTGTAATGGGGCATGTTGGTCGAGGTGGGATTAGTGTAGATGGGGCATGTTGGTGGGGGTGGGACTAGTGTAGATGGGGCATGTTGGTCGGGGTGGGACTAGTGTAGATGGGGCATGTTGGTCGGGGTGGGCCTAGTGTAGATGGGGCATGTTGGTCGGGGTGGGTCTAGTGTAGATGGGGCATGTTGGTTGGGGTTGGACTAGTGTAGATGGGGCATGTTGGTCGGAGTGGGCCTAGTGTAAATGGGGCATGTTGGTCGAGGTGGGATTAGTGTAGATGGGGCATGTTGGTGGGGGTGGGGCTAGTGTAGATGGGGCATTAGTGTGGACTAGAGGTGGGGCTAGTGTAAATGGGGCAGGTTGGTCGGGGTGGGACTAGTGTAGATGGGGCATGTTGGTCGGAGTGGGCCTAGTGTAAATGGGGCATGTTGGTCGAGGTGGGATTAGTGTAGATGGGGCATGTTGGTGGGGGTGGGACTAGTGTAGATGGGGCATTAGTGTGGACTAGCGGTGGGGCTAGTGTAAATGGGGCATGTTGGTCGGGGTGGGACTAGTGTAGTTGGGGCATGTGGGTCGGGTGGGACTAGTATATGTGGGGCATGTTGGTCGGGGCGGTTCTAGTGTAGGGGGGGCATGTTGGTCGGGTGGGACTATTGTAGATGGGCATGTTGGTCGGGTTGGGCCTCGTGTAAATGGGGCATGTTGGTCGAGGTGGGATCAGTGTAGATGGAGCATGTTGGTGGGGTGGGACTAGTG
This sequence comes from Leucoraja ocellata, assembly GCA_036785375.1. Classification (NCBI taxonomy): domain Eukaryota; kingdom Metazoa; phylum Chordata; class Chondrichthyes; order Rajiformes; family Rajidae; genus Leucoraja; species Leucoraja ocellata. The sequence goes on along the minus strand of JAWMAR010000933.1, from coordinate 135,220 downwards.
AAGATGGGGCATGTCGGTCGTGATGGGACTAGTGTAATGGGGCATATCGGTCGGGGTGGGACTAGTGTAGATGGGGCATGTTGGTCGGGGTGGGACTAGTGTAGATGGGGCATCTTGGTCGGGGTGGGCATAGTGTAAATGGGGCATGTTGGTCGAGGTGGGATTAGTGTAGATGGGGCATGTTGGTGGGGGTGGGACTAGTGCAGATGGGGCATGTTGGTCTGGGTGGGACTCGTGTAAATGGGGCATGTTGGTCGAGGTGGGATTAGTGCAGATGGGGCATGTTGGTGGGGTGAGACTTGTGTAGATGGGGCATTAGTGTGGACTAGTGGTGGGGCTAGTGTAGATGGGGCATGTTGGTCGGGGTGGGACTAGTGTAGATGGGGCATGTTGGTCGCGGTGGGCCTAGTGTAGATGGGGCATGTTGGTCGGGGTGGGACTAGTGTAGATGGGGCATGTTGGTCGGGGTGGGACTAGTGTAAATGGGGCATGCTGGTCGAGGTGGGATTAGTGTAGATGGGGCATGTTTGTAGGGGTGGGACTAGTGTAGATGGGGCATGTTGGTCTGGTTGGGACTCGTGTAGATGGGGCATGTTGGTCGGGTGGGACTAGTGTAGTTGAAGCATGTGGGTCGAGTGGGACTAGTATATGTGGGGCAAGTTGGTCGGGGTGGGTCTAGTGTAGGTGGGGCATGATAGTCTGGGTGGGACTAGTGTAGATGGGGCATGTTGGTCGGGGTGGCCCTAGTGTAGATGGGGCATGTTGATCGGGGTGGCACTAGTGTAGATGGGCATGTTGGGCGGGGTGGGTCTAGTGTAGGTGGGGAATGTTGGTCGGGGTGGGACTAGTGTAGTTGGGGCATGTTGGTCGGGGATGGACAAGTGTAGATGGGGCATGTTGGTCGGGGTGGGCCTAGTGTAGATGGGGCATGTAGGTCGGGGTGGCACTAGTGTAGATGGGGCGTGTTGGGCGGGGTGGGGCTACTGTAGATGGGGCATGGAGGTCGGGGTGTGAATAGTGTAGCTGGGGCATGTTGGTCGGGGTGGGACTAGTGTAGATGGGGCATGTTGGTCGGGGTGGGACTAGTGTAGATGGGGCATGTTGGTCGGGGTTGGACTAGTGTAGATGTGGCATGTTGGTCGGAGTGGGCCTAGTGTAAATGGGGCATGTTGGTCGAGGTGGGATTAGAGTAGATGGGGCATGTTGGTGGGGGTGGGACTAGTGTAGATGGGGCATTAGTGTGGACTAGAGGTGGGGCTAGTGTAGATGGGGCATGTTGGTCGGGGTGGGACTAGTGTAGATGGGGCATGTTGGTCGGGGTGGGACTAGTGTAGATGGGGCATGTTGGTCGGGGTGGGACTAGTGTAGATGGGGCATGTTGGTCGGGGTGGGCCTAGTGTAGATAGGGCATGTTGGTCGGGGTGGACCTAGTGTTGATGGGGCATGTTGGTCGGGGTTGGACTAGTGTAGATGGGGCATGTTGGTCGGAGTGGGCCTAGTGTAAATGGGGCATGTTGGTCGAGGTGGGATTAGTGTAGATGGGGCATGTTGGTAGGGGTGGGACTAGTGTAGATGGGGCATTAGTGTGGACTAGAGGTGGGGCTAGTGTAAATGGGGCATGTTGGTCGGGGTGGGACTAGTGTAGTTTGGGGCATGTGGGTCGGGTGGGACTAGTATATGTGGGGCATGTTGGTCGGCGCGGGTCTAGTGTAGGGGGGGCATGTTGGTCGTGGTGGGACTATTGTAGATGGGGCATGTTGGTCGGGTTGGGCCTCGTGTAAATAGGGCATGTTGGTCGAGGTGGGATCAGTGTAGATGGAGCATGTTGGTGGGGTGGGACTAGTGTAGATGGGGCATGTCGGTCGTGATGGGACTAGTGTAGATGGGGCATATCGGTCGGGGTGGGACTAGTGTAGATGGGGCATGTTGGTCGGGGTGGGACTAGTGTAGATGGGGCATCTTGGTCGGGGTGGGCATAGTGTAAATGGGGCATGATGGTCGAGGTGGGATTAGTGTAGATGGGGCATGTTGGTGGGGGTGGGACTAGTGCAGATGGGGCATGTTGGTCTGGGTGGGACTCGTGTAAATGGGGCATGTTGGTCGAGGTGGGATTAGTGCAGATGGGGCATGTTGGTGGGGTGAGACTTGTGTAGATGGGGCATTAGTGTGGACTAGTGGTGGGGCTAGTGTAGATGGGGCATGTTGGTCGGGGTGGGACTAGTGTAGATGGGGCATGTTGGTCGCGGTGGGCCTAGTGTAGATGGGCATGTTGGTCGGGGTGGGACTAGTGTAGATGGGGCATGTTGGTCGGGGTGGGACTAGTGTAAATGGGGCATGCTGGTCGAGGTGGGATTAGTGTAGATGGGGCATGTTTGTAGGGGTGGGACTAGTGTAGATGGGGCATGTTGGTCTGGTTGGGACTCGTGTAGATGGGGCATGTTGGTCGGGTGGGACTAGTGTAGTTGAAGCATGTGGGTCGAGTGGGACTAGTATATGTGGGGCAAGTTGGTCGGGGTGGGTCTAGTGTAGGTGGGGCATGATGGTCTGGGTGGGACTAGTGTAGATGGGGCATGTTGGTCGGGGTGGCCCTAGTGTAGATGGGGCATGTTGATCGGGGTGGCACTAGTGTAGATGGGCATGTTGGGCGGGGTGGGTCTAGTGTAGGTGGGGAATGTTGGTCGGGGTGGGACTAGTGTAGTTGGGGCATGTTGGTCGGGGATGGACAAGTGTAGATGGGGCATGTTGGTCGGGGTGGGCCTAGTGTAGATGGGGCATGTAGGTCGGGGTGGCACTAGTGTAGATGGGGCGTGTTGGGCGGGGTGGGGCTACTATAGATGGGGCATGGAGGTCGGGGTGTGAATAGTGTAGCTGGGGCATGTTGGTCGGGGTGGGACTAGTGTAGATGGGGCATGTTGGTCGGGGTGGGACTAGTGTAGATGGGGCATGTTGGTCGGGGTTGGACTAGTGTAGATGTGGCATGTTGGTCGGAGTGGGCCTAGTGTAAATGGGGCATGTTGGTCGAGGTGGGATTAGTGTAGATGGGGCATGTTGGTGGGGGTGGGACTAGTGTAGATGGGGCATTAGTGTGGACTAGAGGCGGGGCTAGTGTAGATGGGGCATGTTGGTCGGGGTGGGACTAGGTTAGATGGGGCATGTTGGTCGGGGTGGGACTAGTGTAGATGGGGCATGTTGGTCGGGGTGGGACTAGTGTAGATGGGGCATGTTGGTCGGGGTGGGCCTAGTGTAGATAGGGCATGTTGGTCGGGGTGGACCTAGTGTTGATGGGGCATGTTGGTCGGGGTTGGACTAGTGTAGATGGGGCATGTTGGTCGGAGTGGGCCTAGTGTAAATGGGGCATGTTGGTCGAGGTGGGATTAGTGTAGATGGGGCATGTTGGTAGGGGTGGGACTAGTGTAGATGGGGCATTAGTGTGGACTAGAGGTGGGGCTAGTGTAAATGGGGCATGTTGGTCGGGGTGGGACTAGTGTAGTTTGGGCATGTGGGTCGGGTGGGACTAGTATATGTGGGGCATGTTGGTCGGCGCGGGTCTAGTGTAGGGGGGGCATGTTGGTCGGGGTGGGACTATTGTAGATGGGGCATGTTGGTCGGGTTGGGCCTCGTGTAAATAGGGCATGTTGGTCGAGGTGGGATCAGTGTAGATGGAGCATGTTGGTGGGGTGGGACTAGTGTAGATGGGGCATGTCGGTCGTGATGGGACTAGTGTAGATGGGGCATATCGGTCGGGGTGGGACTAGTGTAGATGGGGCATGTTGGTCGGGGTGGGACTAGTGTAGATGGGGCATGTTGGTCGGGGTGGGCCTAGTGTAAATGGGGCATGTTGGTCGAGGTGGGATTAGTGTAGATGGGGCATGTTGGTGGGGGTGGGACTAGTGCAGATTGGGCATGTTGGTCTGGGTGGGACTCGTGTAAATGGGGCATGTTGGTCGAGGTGGGATTAGTGCAGATGGGGCATGTTGGTGGGGTGGGACTAGTGTAGATGGGGCATTAGTGTGGACTAGTGTTGGGGCTAGTGTAGATGGGGCATGTTGGTCGGGGTGGGACTAGTGTAGATGGGGCATGTTGGTCGGGGTGGGCCTAGTGTAGATGGGGCATGTTGGTCGGGGTGGGACTAGTGTAGATGGGGCATGTTGGTCGGGGTGGGACTAGTGTAAATGGGGCATGCTGGTCAAGGTGGGTCTAGTATAGATGGGGCATGTTGGTCTGGGTGGGACTCGTGTAGATGGGGCATGTTGGTCGGGTGGGACTAGTGTAGTTGAGGCATGTGGGTCGAGTGGGACTAGTATAGGTGGGGCAAGTTGGTCGAGGTGGGTCTAGTGTAGGTGGGGCATGTTGGTCGGGGTGGGACTAGTGTAGATGGGGCATGTTGGTCGGGGTGGGCCTAGTGTAGATGGGGCATGTTGACCGGGGTGGCACTAGTGTAGATGGGGCATGTTGGGCAGGATGGGTCTAGTGTAGGTGGGGAATGTTGGTTGGGGTGGGACTAGTATAGGTGGGGCAAGTTGGTCGAGGTGGGTCTAGTGTAGGTGGGGCATGTTGGTCGGGGTGGGACTAGTGTAGATGGGGCATGTTGGTCGGGGTGGGCCTAGTGTAGATGGGGCATGTTGACCGGGGTGGCACTAGTGTAGATGGGGCATGTTGGGCAGGATGGGTCTAGTGTAGGTGGGGAATGTTGGTTGGGGTGGGACTAGTGTAGTTGGGGCATGTTGGTCGGGGAGGGACAAGTGTAGATGGGGCATGTTGGTCGGGGTGGGAATAGTGTAGATGGGGCATGTTGGTCGGGGTGGGACTAGTGTAGATGGGGCATGTTGGTCGGGGTGGGACTAGTGTAGATGGGGCATGTTGGTCGGGGTGGGCCTAGTGTAGATGGGGCATGTTGGTCGGGGTGGGTCTAGTGTAGATGGGGCATGTTGGTCGGGGTTGAACTAGTGTAGATGGGGCATGTTGGTCGGAGTGGGCCTAGTGTAAATGGGGCATGTTGGTCGAGGTGGGATTAGTGTAGATGGGGCATGTTGGTGGGGGTGGGACTAGTGTAGATGGGGCATTAGTGTGGACTAGAGGTGGGGCTAGTGCAAATGGGGCATGTTGGTCGGGGTGGGACTAGTGTAGTTGGGGCATGTGCGTCGGGTGGGACTAGTATAGGTGGGGCATGTTGGTCGGGGCGGGTCTAGTGTTGGGGGGGCATGTTGGTCGGGGTGGGACTATTGTAGATGGGGCATGTTGGTCGGGTTGGGCCTCGTGTAAATGGGGCATGTTGGTCGAGGTGGGATTAGTGTAGATGGGGCATGTCGGTGGGGTGGGACTAGTGTAGATGGGGCATGTCGGTCGTGATGGGACTAGTGTAGATGGGGCATATCAGTCGGGGTGGGACTAGTGTAGATGGGGCATGTTGGTCGGGGTGGGACTAGTGTAGATGGGGCATGTTGGTCGGGGTGGGCCTAGTGTAGATGGGGCATGTTGGTCGGGGTGGGCCTAGTGTAGATGGGGCATGTTGGTCGGGGTGGGTCTAGTGTAGATGGGGCATGTTGGTCGGGGTTGGCCTAGTGTAGATGGGGCATGTTGGTCGGAGTGGGCCTAGTGTAAATGGGGCATGTTGGTCGAGGTGGGAATAGTGTAGATGGGGCATGTTGGTGGGGGTGGGACTAGTGTAGATGGGGCATTAGTGTGGACTAGAGGTGGGGCTAGTGCAAATGGGGCATGTTGGTCGGGGTGGGACTAGTGTAGTTGGGGCATGTGGGTCGGGTGGGACTAGTATAGGTGGGGCATGTTGGTCGGGGCAGGTCTAGTGTAGGGGGGGCATGTTGGTCGGGGTGGGACTATTGTAGATGGGGCATGTTGGTCGGGTTGGGCCTCGTGTAAATGGGGCATGTTGGTCGAGGTGGGATTAGTGTAGATGGGGCATGTTGGTGGGGTGGGACTAGTGTAGATGGGGCATGTCGGTCGTGAGGGACAAGTGTAGATGGGGCATATCAGTCGGGGTGGGACTAGTGTAGATTGGGCATGTTGGTCGGGGTGGGACTAGTGTAGATGGGGCATGTTGGTCGGGGTGGGCCTAGTGTAGATGGGGCATGTTGGTCGGGGTGGCACTAGTGTAGATGGGGCATGTTGGTCGAGGTGGGACTAGTGTAGATGGGGCATGTTGGTCGGGGTGGGGCCTAGTGTAGATGGGGCATGTAGGTCGGGGTGGCACTAGTGTAGATGGGGCGTGTTGGGCGGGGTGGGCCTAGTGTAGATGGGGCATGTAGGTTGGGGTGGGACTAGTGTAGCTGGGGCATGTTGGTCGGGGTGGGACTAGTGTAGATGGGGCATGTTGGTCGGGGTGGGACTAGTGTAGATGGGGCATGTTGGTCGGGGTTGGACTAGTGTAGATGTGGCATGTTGGTCGGAGTGGGCCATGTGGAAATGGGGCATGTTGGTCGAGGTGGGACTAGTGTAGATGGGGCATGTTGGTGGGGGTGGCACTAGTGTAGATGGGGCATTAGTGTGGACTAGAGATGGGGCTAGTGTAGATGGGGCATGTTGGTTGGGGTGGGACTAGTGTAGATGGGGCATGTTGGTCGGGGTGGGACTGGTGTAGATGGGGCATGTTGGTCGGGGTGGGACTAGTGTAGATGGGGCATGTTGGTCGGGGTGGGCCTAGTGTAGATGGGGCATGTTGGTCGGGGTGGACCTAGTGTAGATGGGGCATGTTGGTCGGGGTTGGACTAGTGTAGATGGGGCATGTTGGTCGGAGTGGGCCTAGTGTAAATGGGGCATGTTGGTCGGGGTGGGCCTAGTGTAGATGGGGCATGTTGCTCGGGGTGGACCTAGTGTAGATGGGGCATGTTGGTCGGGGTTGAACTAGTGTAGATGGGGCATGTTGGTCGGAGTGGGCCTAGTGTAAATGGGGCATGTTGGTCGAGGTGGGATTAGTGTAAATCGGGCATGTTGGTGGGGGTGGGACTAGTGTAGATGGGGATTTAGTGTGGACTAGAGGTGGGGCTAGTGTAAATGGGGCATGTTGGTCGGGGTGGGACTAGTGTAGTTGGGGCATGTGGGTCGGGTGGGACTAGTATATGTGGGGCATGTTGGTCGGGGCGGGTCTAGTGTAGGGGGGGGCATGTTGGTCGGGGTGGACTATTGTAGATGGGGCATGTTGTTCGGGTTGGGCCTCGTGTAAATAGGGCATGTTGGTCGAGGTGGGATCTGTGTAGATGGAGCATGTTGGTGGGGTGGGACGTGTAGATGGGGCATGTCGGTCGTGATGAGACTAGTGTAGATGGGGCATATCGGTCGGGGTGGGACTAGTGTAGATGGGGCATGTTGGTCGGGGTGGGACTAGTGTAGTTGGGGCATGTTGGTCGGGGATGGACAAGTGTAGATGGGGCATGTTGGTCGGGGTGGGCCTAGTGTAGATGGGGCATGTAGGTCGGGGTGGCACTAGTGTAGATGGGGCGTGTTGGGCGGGGTGGGGCTACTGTAGATGGGGCATGGAGGTCGGGGTGTGAATAGTGTAGCTGGGGCATGTTGGTCGGGGTGGGACTAGTGTAGATGGGGCATGTTGGTCGGGGTGGGACTAGTGTAGATGGGGCATGTTGGTCGGGGTGGGACTAGTGTAGATGGGGCATGTTGGTCGGGGTGGGACTAGTGTAGATGGGGCATTAGTGTGGACTAGAGGTGGGGCTAGTGTAGATGGGGCATGTTGGTCGGGGTGGGACTAGTGTAGATGGGGCATGTTGGTCGGGGTGGGACTAGTGTAGATGGGGCATGTTGGTCGGGGTGGGACTAGTGTAGATGGGGCATGTTGGTCGGGGTGCGCCTAGTGTAGATAGGGCATGTTGGTCGGGGTGGACCTAGTGTTGATGGGGCATGTTGGTCGGGGTTGGACTAGTGTAGATGGGGCATGTTGGTCGGAGTGGGCCTAGTGTAAATGGGGCATGTTGGTCGAGGTGGGATTAGTGTAGATGGGGCATGTTGGTAGGGGTGGGACTAGTGTAGATGGGGCATTAGTGTGGACTAGAGGTGGGGCTAGTGTAAATGGGGCATGTTGGTCGGGGTGGGACTAGTGTAGTTGGGGCATGTGGGTCGGGTGGGACTAGTATATGTGGGGCATGTTGGTCGCGCGGGTCTAGTGTAGGGGGGGCATGTTGGTCGGGGTGGGACTATTGTAGATGGGGCATGTTGGTCGGGTTGAACTAGTGTAGATGGGGCATGTTGGTCGGAGTGGGCCTCGTGTAAATGGGGCATGTTGGTCGAGGTGGGATTAGTGTAGATGGGGCATGTCGGTGGGGTGGGACTAGTGTAGATGGGGCATGTCGGTCGTGATGGGACTAGTGTAGATGGGGCATATCAGTCGGGGTGGGACTAGTGTAGATGGGGCATGTTGGTCGGGGTGGGACTAGTGTAGATGGGGCATGTTGGTCGGGGTGGGCCTAGTGTAGATGGGGCATGTTGGTCGGGGTGGGCCTAGTGTAGATGGGGCATGTTGGTCGGGGTGGGTCTAGTGTAGATGGGGCATGTTGGTCGGGGTTGGACTAGTGTAGATGGGGCATGTTGGTCGGAGTGGGCCTAGTGTAAATGGGGCATGTTGGTCGAGGTGGGAATAGTGTAGATGGGGCATGTTGGTGGGGGTGGGACTAGTGTAGATGGGGCATTAGTGTGGACTAGAGGTGGGGCTAGTGCAAATGGGGCATGTTGGTCGGGGTGGGCCTAGTGTAGATAGGGCATGTTGGTCGGGTGGGACTAGTATAGGTGGGGCATGTTGGTCGGGGCAGGTCTAGTGTAGGGGGGGCATGTTGGTCAAGGTGGGACTATTGTAGATGTGGCATGTTGGTCGGGTTGGGCCTCGTGTAAATGGGGCATGTTGGTCGAGGTGGGATTAGTGTAGATGGGGCATGTTGGTGGGGTGGGACTAGTGTAGATGGGGCATGTCGGTCGTGATGGGACTAGTGTAGATGGGGCATATCAGTCGGGGTTGGACTAGTGTAGATGGGGCATGTTGGTCGGAGTGGGCCTAGTGTAAATGGGGCATGTTGGTCGAGGAGGGAATAGTGTAGATGGGGCATGTTGGTGGGGGTGGGACTAGTGTAGATGGGGCATTAGTGTGGACTAGAGGTGGGGCTAGTGCAAATGGGGCATGTTGGTCCGGGTGGGCCTAGTGTAGATAGGGCATGTTGGTCGGGTGGGACTAGTATAGGTGGGGCATGTTGGTCGGGGCAGGTCTAGTGTAGGGGGGGCATGTTGGTCAAGGTGGGACTATTGTAGATGGGGCATGTTGGTCGGGTTGGGCCTCGTGTAAATGGGGCATGTTGGTCGAGGTGGGATTAGTGTAGATGGGGCATGTTGGTGGGGTGGGACTAGTGTAGATGGGGCATGTCGGTCGTGATGGGACTAGTGTAGATGGGGCATATCAGTCGGCGTCGGACTAGTGTAGATTGGGCATGTTGGTCGGGGTGGGACTAGTGTAGATGGGGCATGTTGGTCGGGGTGGGCCTAGTGTAGATGGGGCATGTTGGTCGGGGTGGCACTAGTGTAGATGGGGCATGTTGGTCGAGGTGGGACTAGTGTAGATGGGGCATGTTGGTCGGGGTGGGCCTAGTGTAGATGGGGCATGTAGGTCGGGGTGGCACTAGTGTAGATGGGGCGTGTTGGGCGGGGTGGGCCTAGTGTAGATGGGGCATGTAGGTTGGGGTGGGACTAGTGTAGCTGGGGCATGTTGGTCGGGGTGGGACTAGTGTAGATGGGGCATGTTGGTCGGGGTGGGACTAGTGTAGATGGGGCATGTTGGTCGGGGTTGGACTAGTGTAGATGTGGCATGTTGGTCGGAGTGGGCCATGTGGAAATGGGGCATGTTGGTCGAGGTGGGACTAGTGTAGATGGGGCATGTTGGTGGGGGTGGCACTAGTGTAGATGGGGCATTAGTGTGGACTAGAGATGGGGCTAGTGTAGATGGGGCATGTTGGTTGGGGTGGGACTAGTGTGGATGGGGCATGTTGGTCGGGGTGGCACTAGTGTAGATGGGGCATGTTGGTCGGGGTGGCACTAGTGTAGATGGGGCATGTTGGTCGGGGTGGGCCTAGTGTAGATGGGGCATGTTGGTCGGGGTGGACCTAGTGTAGATGGGGCATGTTGGTCGGGGTTGGACTAGTGTAGATGGGGCATGTTGGTCGGAGTGGGCCTAGTGTAAATGGGGCATGTTGGTCGGGGTGGGCCTAGTGTAGATGGGGCATGTTGCTCGGGGTGGACCTAGTGTAGATGGGGCATGTTGGTCGGGGTTGAACTAGTGTAGATGGGGCATGTTGGTCGGAGTGGGCCTAGTGTAAATGGGGCATGTTGGTCGAGGTGGGATTAGTGTAAATCGGGCATGTTGGTGGGGGTGGGACTAGTGTAGATGGGGATTTAGTGTGGACTAGAGGTGGGGCTAGTGTAAATGGGGCATGTTGGTCGGGTTGGGACTAGTGTAGTTGGGGCATGTGGGTCGGGTGGGACTAGTATATGTGGGGCATGTTGGTCGGGGCGGGTCTAGTGTAGGGGGGGCATGTTGGTCGGGGTGGGACTATTGTAGATGGGGCATGTTGGTCGGGTTGGGCCTCGTGTAAATAGGGCATGTTGGTCGAGGTGGGATCTGTGTAGATGGAGCATGTTGGTGGGGTGGGACGTGTAGATGGGGCATGTCGGTCGTGATGGGACTAGTGTAGATGGGGCATATCGGTCGGGGTGGGACTAGTGTAGATGGGGCATGTTGGTCGGGGTGGGACTAGTGTAGTTGGGGCATGTTGGTCGGGGATGGACAAGTGTAGATGGGGCATGTTGGTCGGGGTGGGCCTAGTGTAGATGGGGCATGTAGGTCGGGGAGGCACTAGTGTAGATGGGGCGTGTTGGGCGGGGTGGGGCTACTGTAGATGGGGCATGGAGGTCGGGGTGTGAATAGTGTAGCTGGGGCATGTTGGTCGGGGTGGGACTAGTGTAGATGGGGCATGTTGGTCGGGGTGGGACTAGTGTAGATGGGGCATGTTGGTCGGGGTGGGACTAGTGTAGATGGGGCATGTTGGTCGGGGTGGGACTAGTGTAGATGGGGCATGTTGGTCGGGGTGCGCCTAGTGTAGATAGGGCATGTTGGTCGGGGTGGACCTAGTGTTGATGGGGCATGTTGGTCGGGGTTGGACTAGTGTAGATGGGGCATGTTGGTCGGAGTGGGCCTAGTGTAAATGGGGCATGTTGGTCGAGGTGGGATTAGTGTAGATGGGGCATGTTGGTAGGGGTGGGACTAGTGTAGATGGGGCATTAGTGTGGACTAGAGGTGGGGCTAGTGTAAATGGGGCATGTTGGTCGGGGTGGGACTAGTGTAGATGGGGCATTAGTGTGGACTAGTGGTGGGGCTAGTGTAGATGGGGCATGTTGGTCGGGGTTGGACTAGTGTAGATGGGGCATGTTGGTCGGAGTGGGCCTAGTGTAAATGGGGCATGTTGGTCGGGGTGGGCCTAGTGTAGATGGGGCATGTTGCTCGGTGTGGACCTAGTGTAGATGGGGCATGTTGGTCGGGGTTGAACTAGTGTAGATGGGGCATGTTGGTCGGGGTTGAACTAGTGTAGATGGGGCATGTTGGTCGGAGTGGGCCTAGTGTAAATGGGGCATGTTGGTCGAGGTGGGATTAGTGTAAATCGGGCATGTTGGTGGGGGTGGGACTAGTGTAGATGGGGATTTAGTGTGGACTAGAGGTGGGGCTAGTGTAAATGGGGCATGTTGGTCGGGGTGGGACTAGTGTAGTTGGGGCATGTGGGTCGGGTGGGACTAGTATATGTGGGGCATGTTGGTCGGGGCGGGTCTAGTGTAGGGGGGGCATGTTGGTCGGGGTGGGACTATTGTAGATGGGGCATGTTGGTCGGGTTGGGCCTCGTGTAAATAGGGCATGTTGGTCGAGGTGGGAACTGTGTAGATGGAGCATGTTGGTGGGGTGGGACGTGTAGATGGGGCATGTCGGTCGTGATGGGACTAGTGTAGATGGGGCATATCGGTCGGGGTGGGACTAGTGTAGATGGGGCATGTTGGTCGGGGTGGGACTAGTGTAGATGGGGCATGTTGGTCGGGGTGGGCCTAGTGTAAATGGGGCATGTTGGTCGAGGTGGGATTAGTGTAGATGGGGCATGTTGGTGGGGGTGGGACTAGTGCAGATGGGGCATGTTGGTCTGGGTGGGACTCGTGTAAATGGGGCATGTTGGTCGAGGTGGGATTAGTGCAGATTGGGCATGTTGGTGGGGTGGGACTAGTGTAGATGGGGCATTAGTGTGGACTAGTGGTGGGGCTAGTGTAGATGGGGCATGTTGGTCGGGGTGGGACGAGTGTAGATGGGGCATGTTGGTCGGGGTGGGCCTAGTGTAGATGGGCATGTTGGTCGGGGTGGGACTAGTGTAGATGGGGCATGTTGGTCGGGGTGGGACTAGTGTAAATGGGGCATGATGGTCGAGGTGGGACTAGTGTAGATGGGGCATGTTGGTCGGGGTGGGACTAGTGTAGATGGGGCATGTTGGTCGGGGTTGGACTAGTGTAGATGTGGCATGTTGGTCGGAGTGGGCCATGTGGAAATGGGGCATGTTGGTCGAGGTGGGACTAGTGTAGATGGGGCATGTTGGTGGGGGTGGCACTAGTGTAGATGGGGCATTAGTGTGGACTAGAGATGGGGCTAGTGTAGATGGGGCATGTTGGTTGGGGTGGGACTAGTGTGGATGGGGCATGTTGGTCGGGGTGGCACTAGTGTAGATGGGGCATGTTGGTCGGGGTGGCACTAGTGTAGATGGGGCATGTTGGTCGGGGTGGGCCTAGTGTAGATGGGGCATGTTGGTCGGGGTGGACCTAGTGTAGATGGGGCATGTTGGTCGGGGTTGGACTAGTGTAGATGGGGCATGTTGGTCGGAGTGGGCCTAGTGTAAATGGGGCATGTTGGTCGGGGTGGGCCTAGTGTAGATGGGGCATGTTGCTCGGGGTGGACCTAGTGTAGATGGGGCATGTTGGTCGGGGTTGAACTAGTGTAGATGGGGCATGTTGGTCGGAGTGGGCCTAGTGTAAATGGGGCATGTTGGTCGAGGTGGGATTAGTGTAAATCGGGCATGTTGGTGGGGGTGGGACTAGTGTAGATGGGGATTTAGTGTGGACTAGAGGTGGGGCTAGTGTAAATGGGGCATGTTGGTCGGGTTGGGACTAGTGTAGTTGGGGCATGTGGGTCGGGTGGGACTAGTATATGTGGGGCATGTTGGTCGGGGCGGGTCTAGTGTAGGGGGGGCATGTTGGTCGGGGTGGGACTATTGTAGATGGGGCATGTTGGTCGGGTTGGGCCTCGTGTAAATAGGGCATGTTGGTCGAGGTGGGATCTGTGTAGATGGAGCATGTTGGTGGGGTGGGACGTGTAGATGGGGCATGTCGGTCGTGATGGGACTAGTGTAGATGGGGCATATCGGTCGGGGTGGGACTAGTGTAGATGGGGCATGTTGGTCGGGGTGGGACTAGTGTAGTTGGGGCATGTTGGTCGGGGATGGACAAGTGTAGATGGGGCATGTTGGTCGGGGTGGGCCTAGTGTAGATGGGGCATGTAGGTCGGGGAGGCACTAGTGTAGATGGGGCGTGTTGGGCGGGGTGGGGCTACTGTAGATGGGGCATGGAGGTCGGGGTGTGAATAGTGTAGCTGGGGCATGTTGGTCGGGGTGGGACTAGTGTAGATGGGGCATGTTGGTCGGGGTGGGACTAGTGTAGATGGGGCATGTTGGTCGGGGTGGGACTAGTGTAGATGGGGCATGTTGGTCGGGGTGGGACTAGTGTAGATGGGGCATGTTGGTCGGGGTGCGCCTAGTGTAGATAGGGCATGTTGGTCGGGGTGGACCTAGTGTTGATGGGGCATGTTGGTCGGGGTTGGACTAGTGTAGATGGGGCATGTTGGTCGGAGTGGGCCTAGTGTAAATGGGGCATGTTGGTCGAGGTGGGATTAGTGTAGATGGGGCATGTTGGTAGGGGTGGGACTAGTGTAGATGGGGCATTAGTGTGGACTAGAGGTGGGGCTAGTGTAAATGGGGCATGTTGGTCGGGGTGGGACTAGTGTAGATGGGGCATTAGTGTGGACTAGTGGTGGGGCTAGTGTAGATGGGGCATGTTGGTCGGGGTTGGACTAGTGTAGATGGGGCATGTTGGTCGGAGTGGGCCTAGTGTAAATGGGGCATGTTGGTCGGGGTGGGCCTAGTGTAGATGGGGCATGTTGCTCGGTGTGGACCTAGTGTAGATGGGGCATGTTGGTCGGGGTTGAACTAGTGTAGATGGGGCATGTTGGTCGGGGTTGAACTAGTGTAGATGGGGCATGTTGGTCGGAGTGGGCCTAGTGTAAATGGGGCATGTTGGTCGAGGTGGGATTAGTGTAAATCGGGCATGTTGGTGGGGGTGGGACTAGTGTAGATGGGGATTTAGTGTGGACTAGAGGTGGGGCTAGTGTAAATGGGGCATGTTGGTCGGGGTGGGACTAGTGTAGTTGGGGCATGTGGGTCGGGTGGGACTAGTATATGTGGGGCATGTTGGTCGGGGCGGGTCTAGTGTAGGGGGGGCATGTTGGTCGGGGTGGGACTATTGTAGATGGGGCATGTTGGTCGGGTTGGGCCTCGTGTAAATAGGGCATGTTGGTCGAGGTGGGAACTGTGTAGATGGAGCATGTTGGTGGGGTGGGACGTGTAGATGGGGCATGTCGGTCGTGATGGGACTAGTGTAGATGGGGCATATCGGTCGGGGTGGGACTAGTGTAGATGGGGCATGTTGGTCGGGGTGGGACTAGTGTAGATGGGGCATGTTGGTCGGGGTGGGCCTAGTGTAAATGGGGCATGTTGGTCGAGGTGGGATTAGTGTAGATGGGGCATGTTGGTGGGGGTGGGACTAGTGCAGATGGGGCATGTTGGTCTGGGTGGGACTCGTGTAAATGGGGCATGTTGGTCGAGGTGGGATTAGTGCAGATTGGGCATGTTGGTGGGGTGGGACTAGTGTAGATGGGGCATTAGTGTGGACTAGTGGTGGGGCTAGTGTAGATGGGGCATGTTGGTCGGGGTGGGACGAGTGTAGATGGGGCATGTTGGTCGGGGTGGGCCTAGTGTAGATGGGCATGTTGGTCGGGGTGGGACTAGTGTAGATGGGGCATGTTGGTCGGGGTGGGACTAGTGTAAATGGGGCATGATGGTCGAGGTGGGACTAGTGTAGATGGGGCATGTTGGTCTGGGTGGGACTCGTGTAGATGGGGCATGTTGGTCGGGTGGGACTAGTGTAGTTGAGGCATGTGGGTCGAGTGGGACTAGTATAGGTGGGGCAAGTTGGTCGGGGTGGGTCTAGTGTAGGTGGGGCATGTTGGTCGTGGTGGGACTAGTGTAGATGGGGCATGTTGGTCGGGGTGGGCCTAGTGTAGATGGGGCATGTTGATCGGGGTGGCACTAGTGTAGATGGGGCATGTTGGGCGTGGTGGGTCTAGTGTAGGTGGGGAATGTTGGTCGGGGTGGGACTAGTGTAGTTGGGGCATGTTGGTCGGGGAGGGACAAGTGTAGATGGGGCATGTTGGTCGGGGTGGGACTAGTGTAGATGGGGCATGTTGGTCGGGGTGGGCCTAGTGTAGATGGGGCATGTAGGTCGGGGTGGCACTAGTGTAGATGGGGCATGTTGGGCGGGGTTGGCCTAGTGTAGATGGGGCATGTAGGTCGGGGTGGAACTAGTGTAGCTGGGGCATGGTGTTCGGGGTGGGACTAGTGTAGATGGGGCATGTTGGTCGGTGTGGGACTAGTGTAGATGGGGCATGTTGGTCGGGGTGGGACTAGTGTAGATGGGGCATGTTGGTCGGGGTGGGACTAGTGTAGATGGGGCATGTTGGTCGGGGTGGGACTAGTGTAGATGGGGCATGTTGGTCGGGGTGGGACTAGTGTAGATGGGGCATGTTGGTCGAGGTGGGCCTAGTGTAGATGGGGCATGTTGGTCGGGGTGGGTCTAGTGTAGATGGGGCATGTTGGTCGGGGTTGGACTAGTGTAGATGGGGCATGTTGGTCGGAGTGGGCCTAGTGTAAATGGGGCATGTTGGTCGAGGTGGGATTAGTGTAGATGGGGCATGTTGGTGGGGGTGGGACTAGTGTAGTTGGGGCATTAGTGTGGACTAGAGGTGGGGCTAGTGTAAATGGGGCATGTTGGTCGGGGTGGGACTAGTGTAGTTGGGGCATGTGGGTCGGGTGGGACTAGTATAGGTGGGGCATGTTGGTCGGGGCGGGTCTAGTGTAGGGGGGGCATGTTGGTCGGGGTGGGACTATTGTAGATGGGGCATGTTGGTCGGGTTGGGCCTCGTGTAAATGGGGCATGTTGGTCGAGGTGGGATTAGTGTAGATGGGGCATGTTGGTGGGGTGGGACTAGTGTAGATGGGGCATGTCGGTCGTGATGGGACTAGTGTAGATGGGGCATATCGGTCGGGGTGGGACTAGTGTAGATGGGGCATGTTGGTCGGGGTGGGTCTAGTGTAGATGGGGCATGTTGGTCGGGGTGGGCCTAGTGTAGATGGGGCATGTTGGTCGGGGTGGCACTAGTGTAGATGGGGCACGTTGGTCGGGGTGGGACTAGTGTAGATGGGGCATGTTGGTCGGGGTGGGCCTAGTGTAGATGGGGCATGTAGGTCGGGGTGGCACTAGTGTAGATGGGGCGTGTTGGGCGGGGTGGGCCTAGTGTAGATGGGGCATGAAGGTCGGGGTGGGACTAGTGTAGCTGGGGCATGTTGGTCGGGGTGGGACTAGTGTAGATGGGGCATGTTGGTCGGGGTGGGACTAGTGTAGATGGGGCATGTTGGTCGGGGTTGGACTAGTGTAGATGTGGCATGTTGGTCGGAGTGGGCTATGTGGAAATGGGGCATGTTGGTCGAGGTGGGACTAGTGTAGATGGGGCATGTTGGTGGGGGTGGCACTAGTGTAGATGGGGCATTAGTGTGGACTAGAGGTGGGGCTAGTGTAGATGGGGCATGTTGGTCGGGGTGGGACTAGTGTAGATGGGGCATGTTGGTCGGGGTGGGACTAGTGTAGATGGGGCATGTTGGTCGGGGTGGAACTAGTGTAGATGGGGCATGTTGGTCGGGGTGGGCCTAGTGTAGATGGGGCATGTTGATCGGGGTGGACCTAGTGTAGATGGGGCATGTTGGTCGGGGTTGGACTAGTGTAGATGGGGCATGTTGGTCGGAGTGGGCCTAGTGTAAATGCGGCATGTTGGTCGAGGTGGGATTAGTGTAGATGGGGCATGTTGGTGGGGGTGGGACTAGTGTAGATGGGGCATTAGTGTGGACTAGAGGTGGAGCTAGTGTAAATGGGGCATGTTGGTCGGGGTGGGACTAGTGTAGTTGGGCCATGTGGGTCGGGTGGGACTAGTATATGTGGGGCATGTTGGTCGGGGCGGGTCTAGTGTAGGGGGGGCATGTTGGTCGGGGTGGGACTATTGTAGATGGGGCATGTTGGTCGGGTTGGGCCTCGTGTAAATGGGGCATGTTGGTCGAGGTGGGATCAGTGTAGATGGAGCATGTTGGTGGGGTGGGACTAGTGTAGATGGGGCATGTCGGTCGTGATGGGACTAGTGTAGATGGGGCATATCGGTCGGGGTGGGACTAGTGTAGATGGGGCATGTTGGTCGGGGTGGGACTAGTGTAGATGGGGCATGTTGGTCGGGTTGGGCCTAGTGTAAATGGGGCATGTTGGTCGAGGTGGGATTAGTGCAGATGGGGCATGTTGGTGGGGGTGGGACTAGTGCAGATAGGGCATGTTGGTCTGGGTGGGTCTCGTGTAAATGGGGCATGTTGCTCGAGGTGGGATTAGTGCAGATGGGGCATGTTGGTGGGGTGGGACTAGTGTAGATGGGGCATTAGTGTGGACTAGTGGTGGGGCTAGTGTAGATGGGGCATGTTGGTCGGGGTGGGACTAGTGTAGATGGGGCATGTTGGTCGGGGTGGGCCTAGTGTAGATGAGGCATGTTGGTCGGGGTGGGACTAGTGTAGATGGGGCATGTTGGTCGGGGTGGGACTAGTGTAAATGGGGCATGCTGGTCGAGGTGGGATTAGTGTAGATGAGGCATGTTTGTAGGGGTGGGACTAGTGTAGATGAGGTATGTTGGTCTGGGTGGGACTCGTGTAGATGGGGCATGATGGTCGGGTGGGACTAGTGTAGTTGAGGCATGTGGGTCGAGTGGGACTAGTATAGGTGGGGCAAGTTGTTCGGGGTGGGTCTAATGTAGGTGGGGCATGTTGGTCGGGGTGGGCCTAGTGTAAATGGGGCATGTTGGTCGGGGTGGGACTAGTGTAGATGGGGCATGTTGGTCGGGGTGGGCCTAGTGTAGATGGGGCATGTAGGTCGGGTGGCACTAGTGTAGATGGGGCGTGTTGGGCGGGGTGGGCCTACTGTAGATGGGGCATGTAGGTCGGGGTGGGAATAGTGTAGCTGGGGCATGTTGGTCGGGGTGGGACTAGTGTAGATGGGGCATGTTGGTCGGGGTGGGACTAGTGTAGATGGGGCATGTTGGTCGGGGTTGGACTAGTGTAGATGTGGCATGGTCGGAGTGGGCTATGTGGAAATGGGGCATGTTGGTCAAGGTGGGACTAGTGTAGATGGGGCATGTTGGTGGGGGTGGGACTAGTGTAGATGGGGCATTAGTGTGGACTAGAGGTGGGGCTAATGTAAATGGGGCATGTTGGTCGGGGTGGGACTAGTGTAGTTGCGGCATGTGGGTCGGGTGGGACTAGTATAGGTGGGGCATGTTGGTCGGGGCGGGTCTAGTGTAGGGGGGGCATGTTGGTCGGGGTAGGACTATTGTAGATGGGGCATGTTGGTCGGGTTGGGCCTCGTGTAAATGGGGCATGTTGGTCGAGGTGGGATTAGTGTAGATGGGGCATGTTGGTGGGGTGGGACTAGTGTAGATGGGGCATGTCGGTCGTGATGGGACTAGTGTAGATGGGGCATATCGGTCGGGGTGGGACTAGTGTAGATGGGGCATGTTGGTCGGGGTGGGACTAGTGTAGATGGGGCATGTTGGTCGGGGTGGGCCTAGTGTGGATGGGGCATGTTGGTCGGGGTGGCACTAGTGTAGATGGGGCATGTTGGTCGGGGTGGGACTAGTGTAGATGGGGCATGTTGGTCGGGGTGGGCCTAGTGTAGATGGGGCATGTAGGTCGGGGTGGCACTAGTGTAGATGGGGCGTGTTGGGCGGGGTGGGCCTAGTGTAGATGGGGCATGTAGGTCGGGGTGAGAATAGTGTAGCTGGGGCATGTTGGTCGGGGTGGGACTAGTGTAGATGGGGCATGTTGGTCGGGGTCGGACTAGTGTAGATGGGTCATGTTGGTCGGGGTTGGACTAGTGTAGATGTGGCATGTTGGTCGGAGTGGGCTATGTGGAAATGGGGCTTGTTGGTCGAGGTGGGACTAGTGTAGATGGGGCATGTTGGTGGGGGTGGGACTAGTGTAGATGGGGCATTAGTGTGGACTAGAGGTGGGGCTAGTGTAGATGGGGCATGTTGGTCGGGGTGGGACTAGTGTAGATGGGGCATGTTGGTCGGGGTGGGACTAGTGTAGATGGGGCATGTTGGTCGGGGTGGGACTAGTGTAGATGGGGCATGTTGGTCGGGGTGGGCCTAGTGTAGATGGGGGCATGTTGGTCCGGGTGGACCTAGTGTAGATGGGGCATGTTGGTCGGGGTTGGAGTAGTGTAGATGGGGCATGTTGGTCGGAGTGGGCCTAGTGTAAATGGGGCATGTTGGTCGAGGTGGGATTAGTGTAGATGGGGCATGTTGGTGGGGGTGGAACTAGTGTAGATGGGGCATTAGTGTGGACTAGAGGTGGGGCTAGTGTAGATGGGGCATGTTGGTCGGGGTAGGACTAGTGTAGATGGGGCATGTTGGTCGCGGTGGGACTAGTGTAGATGGGGCATGTTGGTCGGGGTGGGACTAGTGTAGATGGGGCATGTTGGTCGAGGTGGGATTAGTGTAGATGGGGCATGTTGGTGGGGGTGGGACTAGTGTAGATGGGGCATTAGTGTGGACTAGAGGTGGGGCTAGTGTAAATGGGGCATGTTGGTCGGGGTGGGACTAGTGTAGTTGGGCCATGTGGGTCGGGTGGGACTAGTATATGTGCGGCATGTTGGTCGGGGCGGGTCTAGTGTAGGGGGGGCATGTTGGTCGGGGTGGGACTATTGTAGATGGGGCATGTTGGTCGGGTTGGGCCTCGTGTAAATGGGGCATGTTGGTCGAGGTGGGATCAGTGTAGATGGAGCATGTTGGTGGGGTGGGACTAGTGTAGATGGGGCATGTCGGTCGTGATGGGACTAGCGTAGATGGGGCATATCAGTCGGGGTGGGACTAGTGTAGATGGGGCATGTTGGTCGGGGTGGGACTAGTGTAGATGGGGCATGTTGGTCTGGGTGGGACTCGTGTAAATGGGGCATGTTGGTCGAGGTGGGATTAGTGCAGATGGGGCATGTTGGTGGGGTGGGACTAGTGTAGATGGGGCATTAGTGTGGACTAATGGTGGGGCTAGTGTAGATGGGGCATGTTGGTCGGGGTGGGACTAGTGTAGATGGGGCATGTTGGTCGGGGTGGGCCTAGTGTAGATGGGGCATGTTGGTCGGGGTGGGACTAGTGTAGATGGGGCATGTTGGTCGGGGTGGGACTAGTGTAAATGGGGCATGCTGGTCGAGGTGGGCTTAGTGTAGATGGGCCATGTTTGTAGGGGTGGGACTAGTGTAGATGGGGCATGTTGGTCTGGGTGGGACTCATGTAGATGGGGCATGTTGGTCGGGTGGGACTAGTGTAGTTGAGGCATGTGGGTCGAGTGGGACTAGTATAGGTGGGGCAAGTTGTTCGGGGTGGGTCTAATGTAGGTGGGGCATGTTGGTCGGGGTGGGACTAGTGTAGATGGGGCATGTTGGTCGGGGTGGGCCTAGTGTAGATGGGGCATGTTGATCGGGGTGGCACTAGTGTAGATGGGGCATGTTGGGCGGGGTGGGTCTAGTGTAGGTGGGGAATGTTGGTCGGGGTGGGACTAATGTAGTTGGGGCATGTTGGTCGGGGAGGGACAAGTGTAGATGGGGCATGTTGGTCGGGGTGGGACTAGTGTAGATGGGGCATGTTGGTCGGGGTGTGCCTAGTGTAGATGGGGCATGTTGGTCGAGGTGGGATTAGTGTAGATGGGGCATGTTGGTGGGGGTGGGACTAGTGTAGATGGGGCATTAGTGTGGACTAGAGGTAGGGCTAGTGTAGATGGGGCATGTTGGTCGGGGTGGGTCTAGTGTAGGTGGGGCATGTTGGTCGGGGTGGGACTAGTGTAGATGGGGCATGTTGGTCGGGGTGGGCCTAGTGTAGATGGGGCATGTTGATCGGGGTGGCACTAGTGTAGATGGGGCATGTTGGGCGGGGTGGGTCTAGTTTAGGTGGGGAATGTTGGTCGGGGTGGGACTAGTGTAGTTGGGGCATGTTGGTCGGGGAGGGACATGTGTAGATGGGGCATGTTGGTCGGGGTGGGACTAGTGTAGATGGGGCATGTTGGTCGGGGTGGGCCTAGTGTAGATGGGGCATGTAGGTCGGGGTGGCACTAGTGTAGATGGGGCATGTTGGGCGGGGTTGGCCTAGTGTAGATGGGGCATGTAGGTCGGGGTGGGACTAGTGTAGCTGGGGCATGTTGGTCGGGGTGGGACTAGTGTAGATGGGGCATGTTGGTCGGTGTGGGACTAGTGTAGATGGGGCATGTTGGGCGGGGTTGGCCTAGTGTAGATGGGGCATGTTGGTCGAGGTGGGATTAGTGTAGATGGGGCATGTTGGTGGGGGTGGGACTAGTGTAGATGGGGCATTAGTGTGGACTCGAGGTAGGGCTAGTGTAGATGGGGCATGTTGGTCGGGGTGGGTCTAGTGTAGATGGGGCATGTTGGTCGGGGTGGGACTAGTGTAGATGGGGCATGTTGGTCGGGGTGGGACTAGTGTAGATGGGGCATGTTGGTCGGGGTTGGACTAGTGTTGAGAGGCCCGGTGAGCCGTTGGTGAGAGGAGGATTTACCTGGAGCTGTGAGTATAAAAACAGCGCGGGGTTTGCTTCTACAGAGGCCCGGGGAGCCGTTGATGAGAGGTGGAGTTACTTGGAGCTGTGAGTATAAAAACAGCGCAGGGTTTGCTTCTACAGAGGCCGGAGGAGCCGTTGGTGAGAGGAGGATTTACCTGGAGCTGTGAGTATAAAAACAGCGCGGGGCTTGCTTCTACAGAGGCCCGGGGAGCCGTTGATGAGAGGTGGAGTTACTTGGAGCTGTGAGTATAAAAACAGCGCGGGGTTTGCTTCTACAGAGGCCCGAGGAGCCGTTGGTGAGAGGAGGATTTACCTGGAGCTGTGAGTTACCCAAATCTGCAACGTTCCATCTCAATTCCAGAGAAGGATTCTGATTCTGGTGGAAGCCTCTGATTGGTGGAAGAGGTCCAGCGGAAGCAGCTGATTGGCTTGTATTGTATTTGTATTGTAATTGTAAGGCTTTATTGTATTTGGATAAGGGGGAGAATGAAGGCCAGGGCAGTTTACTGTTCTGGATGTCAGATGTGGGAGGTCATGGAGTCGGAGTGCCCTACAGACGTCCACATCTGCGCAAGGTGCGTCGAGATGGAGCTCCTAAGGGACCGTGTCAGGAACCTGGAACAGCAACTCGATGACCTCTGTCTGCTCAGGGAGAGCGAGGAGGTCATAGAAATGAGTTACAGGGAGGTGGTCACTACAAGACCACGGGAGACAGAAAACTGGGTCACAGTTAGGAAGGGCAATGGGCAGAAACAGGGACTGGTGAGTACCCTGGTGGCTGTACACCTTGAAAATAAGTACTCATGCTTGAGTAAGGGTGGGGGAGACAGCCTACCTGGGGGCAGCGACAGCGGCCGGGCCTCCGGCACAAAGACCGGTCCGGTTGCTCAGAAGGGTAAGGAAAAGAAGGGGCGGGAAATTGTAATAGGGGTCTCTATAGTCAGGGGGTCGGATAGGCGATTCTGTGGACGCAGACAGGAGTCCCGGATGGTAGTTTGCCTCCCTGGTACCAAGGTGAGGGATGTGTCTGAACGTGTCCAAGAAATTCTGAAATGGGAGGGAGAGGAGCCTGAGGTTGTGGTGTATATAGGTACCAACGGCATAGGTAAAAAAAGAGAACAGGCCCTGAAAGAAGAATTTAGGGAGTTAGGTAGAGAGTTAAGGAGAAGGACTGGAAAGGTAACAATCTCAGGATTACAGCCTGTGCCACGCGACAGTGAGAGTAGGAATGGAGCGAGGTGGAGGATAAATGCGTGGATGAGGGACTGGTGCAGTGGGTATGGATTCGAGTTTCTGGATCATTGGGACCTCTTTTGGGGAAGGTGCGACCTGTACAGAAAGGACGGGTTGCACTTGAACTCAAGGGGGACCAATATCCTGGCTGGGAGATTTGCAAAGGCTACTGGGAAGACTTTAAACTAGTATGGTTGGGGGGAGGGACTCAAATTGGGAAAGCTAGCAGCCAGTGTGTGAAGCAGGGGGCAGAGAATGGTAGCACTCTGACCCAAAATGTAGGGGAGAGAGAAGAAAAAGAAAATAATCAGAGAATAAAAGAGGGTGGGTTTCTTAAATGTTTATATTTTAATGCTAGGAGCATTGCAAGAAAGGTGGATGAACTTAGAGCCTGGATTGACACCTGGAAGTATGATGTTGTGGCGATCAGTGAAACATGGTTGCTGGAGGGCTGTGATTGGAAACTAAATATTCCAGGATTTCGTTGCTTCAGGTGTGATAGAATTGGAGGGGCAAGAGGTGGAGGTGTTGCATTGCTTATCAGGGAAGATATTACAGCAGTGCTTTGGCAGGATAGATTAGAGGGCTCGTCTAGGGAGGCTATTTGGGTGGAACTGAGAAATGGGAAAGGGGTAGCAACACTTATAGGGGTGTATTATAGACCGCCAAATGGGGAGCGAGAATTGGAAGAGCAAATATGTAAGGAGATTGCAGATATTAGCAGTAAGCACAAGGTAGTGGTTGTGGGAGATTTCAATTTTCCACACATAGACTGGGAAACACATTCTGTAAATGGGCTGGATGGTTTGGAGTTTGTAAAATGTGTGCAGGATAGTTTTTTGCAACAATACATAGAAGTACCTACTAGAGAACGGGCAGTACTGGACCTCCTGTTAGGAAATGAGATGGGTCAGGTGGCAGAGGTATGCGTTGGGGAACAGTTCGGGTCCAGTGATCACAATACCATTAGTTTCAATATAATTATGGAGAGGGACAAAACTGGACCTAGGGTTGAGATTTTCGATTGGAGAAAGGCTAACTTTGAGGAGATGCGAAAGGATTTAAAATGAGTAAATTGGGACAGTTTGTTTTATGGGAAAGATATGGAAGAGAAATGGAGTACATTTAAAGGTGAAATTTTAAGAGTACAGAATCTTTATGTCCCTGTTCGGTTGAAAGGAAATCGTAAACATTGTAAAGAGCCATGATTTTCAAGGGAAATTGGATACTTGGTTCTGAAAAAGAAGGAGATCTACAATAATTATAGGCAGCATGGAGTAAATGAGGTGCTTGAGGAGTATAAAGAATGTAAAAAGAATCTTAAGAAATAAATTAGAAAAGCTAAAAGAAGATACGAGGTTGCTTTGGCAAGTAAGGTAAAAGTAAATCCGAAGGGTTTCTACCGCTATATTAATAGCAAAAGGATAACGAGGGATAAAATTGGTCCATTAGAGAGTCAGAGTGGACAACTATCTGCAGAGCCAAAAGAGATGGGGGAGATATTGAACAGTTTCTTTTCTTCGGTATTCACCAAGGAGAAGGATATTGAATTACGTGAGGTAAGGGAAACAAGTAGAGTAGCTATGGAAACTATGAGGATCAAAGAAGAGGAAGTACTGACACTTTAGAGAAATATCAAAGTGGATAAGTCTCCAGGTGCGGACAGGATATTCCCTAGGACATTGAGGGAAGTTAGTGTAGAAATAGCAGGGGCTATGGCAGAAATATTTCAAATGGCATTAGAAACGGGAATAGTGCCGGAGGATTGGCGTACTGCGCATGTGGTTCCATTGTTTAAAAAGGGGTCTAAGAGTAAACCTAGCAATTATAGACCTGTTAGTTTGACATCAGTGGTGGGCAAATAAATGGAAAGAATACTTAGAGATAATATATATAAGCATCTGGATAAACAGGGTCTGATTAGGAACAGTCAACATGGATTTGTGCCTGGAAGATCATGTTTAACTAATCTTCTTGAATTTTTTGAAGATGTTACTCGGGAAATTGATGAGGGTAAAGCAGTGGATGTTGTGTATATGGACTTCAGTAAGGCCTTTGACAAGGTTTCTCATGGAAGGTTGGTTAAGACGGTTCAATGTTTGGGTATTAATGGTGGAGTAGCAAGATGGATTCAACAGTGGCTGAATGGGAGAAGCCAGAGAGTAATGGTGGATGGTTGTTTGTCAGGTTGGAGGCCAGTGACGAGTGGGGTGCCACAGGGATCTGTGTTGGGTCCACTGTTGTTTGTCATGTACATCAATGATCTGGATGATGGTGTGGTAAATTGGATTAGTAAGTATGCAGATGAAACTAAAATAGGTGGGGTTGCGGGTAATGAAGTAGAGTTTCAAAGTCTACAGATAGATTTATGCCAGTTGGAAGAGTGGGCTGAAAGATGGCAGATGGAGTTTAATGCTGATAAGTGTGAGGTGCTACATCTTGGCAGGACAAATCAAAATAGGACGTACATGGTAAATGGTAGGGAATTGAAGAATGTAGGTGAACAGAGGGATCTGGGAATAACTGTGCACAGTTCCCTGAAAGTGGAATCTCGTGTAGATAGGGTGGTAAAGAAAGCTTTTGGTGTGCTGGCCTTTATAAATCAGAGCATTGAGTATAGAAGTTGGGATGTAATGTTAAAATTGTACAAGGTATTGGTGAGGCCAATTCTGGAGTATGGTGTACAATTTTGGTCGCCT
>JAWMAR010000933.1:56718-109030 GCA_036785375.1 Leucoraja ocellata | reverse complement strand
CAAGTCCCACCCCCGACCAACATGCCCCATCTACACTAGTCCCACCCCGACAAACATGCCCCATCTACACTAGTCCCACCCAGACCAACATGCCCCATATACACTAGTCCCACCCGACCAACATGCCCCATCTATACTAGTCCCACCCTGACCAACATGCCCATCTACACTAGCCCCACCCCAACCAACATGCCCTATCAACACTAGTCCCACCCCGACCAATATGCCCCATCTACACTAGTACCACCCCGACCAACATGCCTCTTCTGCACTAGTCCCACCCCAACCAACATGCCCCATCAACACTAGTCCCACCCCGACCAATATGCCCCATGAACATTAGTCACACCCCGACCAATATGCCCCATCTACACTAGTCCCACCCCGACCAACATGCCTCATCTAAACTTGTCCCACTCCGACCAACATGCCCCATCTACACTAGTCTCACCCCGACCATCATGCCTCATCTACACTAGTCTCTCCACGACCATCATGCCACATCTAAACTTGTCCCACCCCGACCAATATGCCCCATCTACACTAGTCCCACCCCGACCAACATGCCTCATCTACACTAGTCCCACCCCAACCAACGTGCCCCGTCAACACTAGTCCCATCCCGACCAATATGCCCCATCAACACTAGCCCCACCCCGACCAATATGCCCCATCTACACTAGTCTCACCCCGACCAACATGCCTCATCTACACTTGTCCCACCCCGACCCAACATGCCCCATCTACACTAGTCCCACCCGACCAACATGCCCCATCTACACTAGTCCCATCCCGACCAACATGCCCCATCTACACTAGTCCCACCCCGACCAACATGCCCTATCTACTCTAGTCCCATCCCGACCAACAAGCCCCATCTACATCAGTCACCCCGACCAACACCCCATCTACACTAGCCCCACCATGACCAACATGCCCCATCTACTCTAGTCCCACCCCGACCAACATGCCCCATCTACACTAGCCCCACCCTGACCAACATGCCCCATCTACACTAGTCCCACCCCGACAAACATGCCCCATCTACACTAGTCCCACCCAGACCAACATGCCCCATCTACACTAGTCCCACCCTGACCAACATGCCCATCTACACTAGTCCCACCCCAACCAACATGCCCTATCAACACTAGTCCCACCCCGACCAATATGCCCCATCTACACTAGTCCCACCCCGACCAACATGCCTCATCTGCACTAGCCCCACCACAACCAACATGCCCCATCAATACTAGTCCCACCCCGACCAATATGCCCCATCAACATTAGTCCCACCCCGACCAATATGCCCCATCTACACTAGTCCCACCCCGACCAACATGCCTCATCTAAACTTGTCCCACTCCGACCAACATGCCCCATCTACACTAGTCTCACCCCGACCATCATGCCTCATCTACACTTGTCCCACCCCGACCAACATGCCCCATCTACACTAGTCCCACCCGACCAACATGCCCCATCTACACTAGGCCCATCCCGACCAACATGCCCCATCTACACTAGTCCCACCCCGACCAATATGCCCCATCAACACGTCCCACCCCGACCAACATGCCTCATCTAAACTTGTCCCACTCCGACCAACATGCTCCATCTACACTAGTCTCACCCCGACCAACTTGCCTCATCCACACTAGTCCCACCCGACCAACATGCCCCATCTACACTAGCCCCACCCTGACCAACATGCCCCATCTACTCTAGTCCTAGCTCGACCAACATGCCCCATCTACACTAGTCCCACCCTGACCAACATGCCCCATCTACACTAGTCCCACCCCGACCAACATGCCCCATCTACACTAGTCCCACCCCCGACAAACATGCCCCATCTACACTAGTCCCACCCAGACCAACATGCCCCATCTACACTAGTCCCACCCTGACCAACATGCCCATCTACACTAGTCCCACCCCAACCAACATGCCCTATCAACACTAGTCCCACCCCGACCAATATGCCCCATCTACACTAGTCCCACCCCGACCAACATGCCTCATCTGCACTAGCCCCACCCCAACCAACATGCCCCATCAATACTAGTCCCACCCCGACCAATATGCCCCATCAACATTAGTCCCACCCCGACCAATATGCCCCATCTATACTAGTCCCACCCCGACCAACATGCCTCATCTAAACTTGTCCCACTCCGACCAACATGCCCCATCTACACTAGTCTCACCCCGACCATCATGCCTCATCTACACTTGTCCCACCCCGACCAACATGCCCCATCTACACTAGTCCCACCCGACCAACATGCCCCATCTACACTAGGCCCATCCCGACCAACATGCCCCATCTACACTAGTCCCCACCCCAACCAATATGCCCCATCAACACATCCCACCCCGACCAACATGCCTCATCTAAACTTGTCCCACTCCGACCAACATGCTCCATCTACACTAGTCTCACCCCGACCAACTTGCCTCATCTACACTAGTCCCACCCGACCAACATGCCCCATCTACACTAGTCCCATCCCGACCAACATGCCCCATCTACACTAGTCCCACCCCGACCAACATGCCCTATCTACACTAGTCCCATCCCGACCAACAAGCCCCATCTACACTAGTCCCACCCCGACCAACATGCCCCATCTACACAAGTCCCACCCCGACCAACATGCCCCATCTACACTAGTCCCACCCAGACCAACATGCCCCATATACACTAGTCCCACCCCGACCAACATGCCCCATCTATACTAGTCCCACCCAGACCAACAGGCCCCATCTACACTAGTCCCACCCTGACCAACATGCCCATCTACACTAGTCCCACCCCAACCAACATGCCCTATCAACACTAGTCCCACCCCGACCAATATGCCCCATCTACACTAGTCCCACCCCGACCAACATGCCTCATCTGCACTAGTCCCACCCCAACCAACATGCCCCATCAACACTAGTCCCACCCCGACCAATATGCCCCATGAACATTAGTCCCACCCCGACAATATGCCCCATCTACACTAGTCCCACCCCGACCAACATGCCTCATCTAAACTTGTCCCACTCCGACCAACATGCCCCATCTACACTAGTCTCACCCCGACCATCATGCCTCATCTACACTTGTCCCACCCCGACCAACATGCCCCATCTATACTAGTCCCACCCGACCAACAAGCCCCATCTACACTAGTCCCATCCCGACCAACATGCCCCATCTACACTAGTCCCACCCCGACCAATATGCCCCATCAACACTAGTCCCACCCCGACCAACATGCCTCATCTAAACTTGTCCCACTCCGACCAACATGCTCCATCTACACTAGTCTCACCCCGACCAACTTGCCTCGTCTACACTAGTCCCACCCGACCAACATGCCCCATCTACACTAGTCCCATCCCGACCAACATGCCCCATCTACACTAGTCCCACCCCGACCAACATGCCCTATCTACACTAGTCCCATCCCGACCAACAAGCCCCATCTACACTAGTCCCACCCCGACCAACATGCCCCATCTACACAAGTCCCACCCCGACCAACATGCCCCATCTACACTAGTCCCACCCTGACAAACATGCCCCATCTACACTAGTCCCACCCCGACCAACATGCCCCATCAACACTAGTCCCACCCCGACCAATATGCCCCATCAACACTAGTCCCACCCCGACCAACATGCCTCATCTAAACTTGTCCCACTCCGACCAACATGCTCCATCTACACTAGTCTCACCCCGACCAACTTGCCTCATCTACAGTAGTCCCATCCGACCAACATGTCCCATCTACACTAGTCCCATCCCGACCAACATGCCCCATCTACACTAGTCCCACCCCGACCAACATGCCCTATCTACACTAGTCCCATCCCGACCAACAAGCCCCATCTACATCAGTCACCCCGCCCAACACCCCATCTACTCTAGTCCCACCCCGACCAACATGCCCCATCTACACTAGCCCCACCCTGACCAACATGCCCCATCTATTCTAGTCCCAGCTCGACCAACATGCCCCATCTACACTAGTGCCACCCCGACCAACATGCCCCATCTACACTAGTCTCACCCCGACCAACATGCCCCATCTACACTAGTCCCACCCCGACAAACATGCCCCATCTACACTAGTCCCACCCAAACCAACATGCCCCATCTACACTAGTCCCACCACGACTAACAGGCCCCATCTACACTAGTCCCCACCTCGACCAACATGTCCCATCTACACTAGTCCCACCCCGACCAACATGCCCCATCTACACTTGTCCCACCCCGACCAACATGCCCCATCTACAGTAGTCTCACCCCGACCATCATGCCTCATCTACACTAGTCCCACCCCGACCAATATGCCCCATCAACACTAGTCCCACCCCGACCAACATGCCTCATCTAAACTTGTCCCACTCCGACCAACATGCTCCATCTACACTAGTCTCACCCCGACCAACTTGCCTCGTCTACACTAGTCCCACCCGACCAACATGCCCCATCTACACTAGTCCCATCCCGACCAACATGCCCCATCTACACTAGTCCCCACCCCGACCAACATGCCCTATCTACACTAGTCCCATCCCGACCAACAAGCCCCATCTACACTAGTCCCACCCCGACCAACATGCCCCATCTACACCAGTCCCACCCCGACCAACATGCCCCATCTACACTAGTCCCACCCTGACAAACATGCCCCATCTACACTAGTCCCACCCCGACCAACATGCCCCATCAACACTAGTCCCACCCCGACCAATATGCCCCATCAACACTAGTCCCACCCCGACCAACATGCCTCATCTAAACTTGTCCCACTCCGACCAACATGCTCCATCTACACTAGTCTCACCCCGACCAACTTGCCTCATCTACAGTAGTCCCACCCGACCAACATGTCCCATCTACACTAGTCCCATCCCGACCAACATGCCCCATCTACACTAGTCCCACCCCGACCAACATGCCCTATCTACACTAGTCCCATCCCGACCAACAAGCCCCATCTACATCAGTCACCCCGCCCAACACCCCATCTACTCTAGTCCCACCCCGACCAACATGCCCCATCTACACTAGCCCCACCCTGACCAACATGCCCCATCTATTCTAGTCCCAGCTCGACCAACATGCCCCATCTACATTAGTGCCACCCCGACCAACATGCCCCATCTACACTAGTCTCACCCCGACCAACATGCCCCATCTACACTAGTCCCACCCCGACAAACATGCCCCATCTACACTAGTCCCACCCCGACCAATATGCCCCATCTACACTAGTCCCACCCCGACCAACATGCCTCATCTACACTAGTCCCACCCCAACCAACATGCCCCATCTACACTAGTCCCACCAGACCAACATGCCCCATCTATACTAATCCCATCCCGACC
This sequence comes from Leucoraja ocellata, assembly GCA_036785375.1. Lineage (NCBI taxonomy): Eukaryota > Metazoa > Chordata > Chondrichthyes > Rajiformes > Rajidae > Leucoraja > Leucoraja ocellata. Next base: position 103,634 of record JAWMAR010000933.1, on the reverse strand, counting down.
AACATGCCCCATCTACACTAGTCCTACCCGGACCAACATGCCTCATCTACACTCGTCTCACCCCGACCAACATGCCCTATCTACAGTAGTCCCACCCCGACAAACATGCCCCATCTACACTAGTCCCAGCCCGACCAACATGCCCCATCTACACTAGTCCCACCACGACTAACAGGCCCCATCTACACTAGTCCCACCTCGACCAACATGTCCCATCTACACTAGTCCCACCCCGACCAACATGCCCCATCTACACTTGTCCCACCCCGACCAACATGCCCCATCTACACTAGTCCCATCCCGACCAACAAGCCCCATCTACATCAGTCACCCCGACCAACACCCCATCTACACTAGCCCCACCATGACCAACATGCCCCATCTACTCTAGTCCCACCCCGACCAACATGCCCCATCTACACTAGCCCCACCCTGACCAACATGCCCCATCTACTCTAGTCCTAGCTCGACCAACATGCCCCATCTACACTAGTCCCACCCGACCAACATGCCCCATCTACACTAGTCCCACCCCGACCAACATGCCCCATCTGCACTAGGAGGCCCACCCCGACCAACTTGCCCCATCTACACTAGTCCCTCCACGACCATCATGCCACATCTAAACTTGTCCCACCCCGACCAATATGCCCCATCTACACTGGTTCCACCCCGACCAACATGCCTCATCTACACTAGTCCCACCCCAACCAACGTGCCCCATCAACACTAGTCCCACCCCGACCAATATGCCCCATCAACACTAGTCCCACCCCGACAAACATGCCCCATCTACACTAGTCCCACCCAGACCAACATGCCCCATCTACACTAGTCCCACCGCGACCAACATGCCCCATCTATACTAGTCCCACCCTGACCAACATGCCCATCTACACTAGTCCCACCCCAACCAACATGCCCTATCAACACTAGTCCCACCCCGACCAATATGCCCCATCTACACTAGTCCCACCCCGACCAACATGCCTCATCTACACTAGTCCCACCCCAACCAACATGCCCCATCTACACTAGTCCCACCCGACCAACATGCCCCATCTATACTAATCCCATCTCGACCAACATGCCCCATCTACACTAGTCCTACCCGGACCAACATGCCTCATCTACACTTGTCTCACCCCGACCAACATGCCCTATCTACAGTAGTCCCACCCCGACAAACATGCCCCATCTACACTAGTCCCAGCCCGACCAACATGCCCCATCTACACTAGTCCCACCACGACTAACAGGCCCCATCTACACTAGTCCCAGCCCGACCAACATGCCCCATCTACACTAGTCCGACCAGGACTAACATGCCCCATCTACACTAGTCCCACCCCGACAAACATGCCCCATCTACACTAGTCCCACCCCGACCAACAAGCCCCATCTACATCAGTCACCCCGACCATCACCCCATCTACACTAGCCCCACCATGACCAACATGCCCCATCTACTCTAGTCCCACCCCGACCAACATGCCCAATCTACACTAGCCCCACCCTGACCAACATGCCCCATCTACTCTAGTCCCAGCTCGACCAACATGCCCCATCTACACTAGTCCCACCCGACTAACATGCCCCATCTACACTAGTCCCAGCTCGACCAACATGCCCCATCTACACTAGTCCGACCCCGACCAACATGCCCCATCTACACTAGTCCCACCCAGACCAACATGCCCCATCTACACTAGTCCCACCCCGACCAACATGTCCCATCTATACTAGTCCCACCCTGACCAACTTGCCCATCTACACTAGTCCCACCCCAACCAACATGCCCTATCAACACTAGTCCCACCCCGACCAATATGCCACATCTACACTAGTCCCACCCCGACCAACATGCCTCATCTACACTAGTCCCACCCCAACCAACATGCCCCATCAACACTAGTCCCACCCCGACCAATATGCCGCATCAACCTTAGTCCCACCCCGACCAATATGCCCCATCTACACTAGTCCCACCCCGACCAACATGCCTCATCTAAACTTGTCCCACTACATCCAACATGCCCCATCTACACTAGTCTCACCCCGACCAACATGCCTCATCTACACTTGTCCCACCCCGACCAACATGCCCCATCTACACTCGTCTCACCCCGACCAACATGCCCTATCTACAGTAGTCCCACCCCGACAAACATGCCCCATCTACACTAGTCCCAGCCTGACCAACATGCCCCATCTACACTAGTCCCACCACGACTAACATGCCCCATCTACACTAGTCCCACCCCGACCAACATGCCCCATCTGCACTAGGAGGCCCACCCCGACCAACTTGCCCCATCTACACTAGTCCCTCCACGACCATCATGCCACATCTAAACTTGTCCCACCCAGACCAACGTGCCCCATCTACACTAGTTCCACCGCGACCAACATGCCCCATCTACACAGGCCCCACCCCGACTAACATGCCCCATCTACACTAGTCCCACCCCGACCAACATGACCCGTCTCCACATTAGACCCACCCCGACCAACATGCCCCATCTACACAAGGCCCACCCCGACCAACATGCCCATCTACACTAGTCCCACCCCAACCAACATGCCCCATCAACACTAGTCCCACCCCGACCAATATGCCCCATCTACACTAGTCCCACCCCGACCAACATGCCTCATCTACACTAGTCCCACCCCAACCAACATGCCCCATCAACACTAGTCCCACCCCGACCAATATGCCCCATCAACACTAGTCCCACCCCGACCAATATGCCCCATCTACACTAGTCCCACCCCGACCAACATGCCTCATCTAAACTTGTCCCACTACATCCAACATGCCCCATCTACACTAGTCTCACCCCGACCAACATGCCTCATCTACACTTGTCCCACCCCGACCAACATGCCCCATCTACACTAGTCCCACCCGACCAACATGCCCCATCTACACTAGTCCTACCCGGACCAACATGCCTCATCTATACTCGTCTCACCCCGACCAACATGCCCTATCTACAGTAGTCCCACCCCGACAAACATGCCCATCTACACTAGTCCCAGCCCGACCAACATGCCCCATCTACACTAGTCCCACCACGACTAACATGCCCCATCTACACTAGTCCCACCCCGACCAACATGTCCCATCTACACTAGTCCCACCCCGACCAACATGCCCCATCTACACTAGTCCCACCCCGACCAACATGCCCCATCTACACTAGTCCCACCCCGACCAACATGCCCCATCTGCACTAGGAGGCCCACCCCGACCAACTTGCCACATCTACACTAGTCCCATCCCGACCAACAAGCCCCATCTACATCAGTCACCTCGACCAACACCCCATCTACACTAGCCTCACCATGACCAACATGCCCCATCTACTCTAGTCCCACCCCGACCAACATGCCCCATCTACTCTAGCCCCACCCTGACCAACATGCACCATCTACTCTCGTCCCAGCTCGACCAACATGCCCCATCTACACTAGTCCCACTCAGACCAACATGCCCCATCTACACTAGTCCCACCCCGACCAACATGCCCCATCTACACTAGTCCCACCTCGACAAACATGCCCCATCTACACTAGTCCCACCCAGACCAACATGCCCCATCTACACTAGTCCCACCCCGACCAACATGCCCCATCTATACTAGTCCCACCCTGACCAACATGCCCATCTACACTAGTCCCACCCCAACCAACATGCCCTATCAACACTAGTCCCACCCCGACCAATATGCCCCATCTACACTAGTCCTACCCGGACCAACATGCCTCATCTACACTCGTCTCACCCCGACCAACATGCCCTATCTACAGTAGTCCCACTCCGACAAACATGCCCCATATACACTAGTCCCAGCCCGACCAACATGCCCCATCTACACTAGTCCCACCACGACTAACATGCCCCATCTACACCAGTCCCAGCCCGACCAACATGCCCCATCTACACTAGTCCCACCCCGACCAACATGCCCCATCTACACTAGTCCCACCCCGACCAACATGCCCCATCTACACTAGTCCCACCCGGACCAACATGCCCCATCTGCACTAGGAGGCCCACCCCGACCAACTTGCCACATCTACACTAGTCCCTCCACGACCATCATGCCACATCTAAACTTGCCCCACCCAGACCAACGTGCCCCATCTACACTAGTTCCACCGCGACCAACATGCCCCATCTACACAGGCCCCACCCCGTCTAACATGCCCCATCTACACTAGTCCCACCCCGACCAACATGACCCGTCTACACTAGACCCACCCAACCCACATGCCCCATCTACACAAGGCCCACCCCGACCAACATGCCCATCTACACTAGTCCCACCCCAACCAACATGCCCCATCAACACAAGTCCCACCCCGACCAACATGCCCCATCTACACTAGTCCCACCCCGACCAACATGCCTCATCTACACTAGTCCCACCCCAACCAACGTGGCCCATCAACACTAGTCCCACCCTGACCAATATGCCCCATCAACACTAGTCCCACCCCGACCAATATGCCCCATCTACACTAGTCCCACCCCGACCAACATGCCTCATCTAAACTTGTCCCACTCCGACCAACATGCTCCATCTACACTAGTCTCACCCCGACCAACATGCCTCATCTACACTTGTCCCACCCCGACCAACATGCCCCATCTACACTAGTCCCACCCGACCAACATGCCCCATCTACACTAGTCCCATCCCGACCAACATGCCCCATCTACACTAGTCCTACCCGGACCAACATGCCTCATCTACACTCGTCTCACCCCGACCAACATGCCCTATCTACAGTAGTCCCACCCCGACCAACATGCCCCATCTACACTAGTCCCAGCCCGACCAACATGCCCCATCTACACTAGTCCCACCACGACTAACATGCCCCATCTACACTAGTCCCACCCCGACCAACATGTCCCATCTACACCAGTCCCACCCCGACCAACATGCCCCATCTACACTAGTCCCACCCCGACCAACATGCCCCATCTACACTAGTCCCATCCCGACCAACATGTCCCATCTACACTAGTCTCACCCCGACCAACATGCCCCATCGACACAAGTCTCACCCCGACCAACATGCCCATCTACACCAGTCCCAGCCCAACCAACATGCCCATCTACACCAGTCCCAGCCCAACCAACATACCCCATCTACACTAGTCCCACCCCGACCAACAAGCCCCATCTACACTAGTCCCACCCCGAACAACATGCCCCATCTAAACTAGTGCCACCCCGACCAACAAGACCCATCTACACTAGTCCCACCCCGACCAACATGCCCCATCTACACTAGTCCCACCCCGACCAACATGCCCCATCTACACTAGTCCCACCCCGACCAACATGCCCCATCTACACTAGTCCCACCCCGACCAACATGCCCCATCTACACTAGGCTAACCCCGACCAACATGCCCCGTCAACACTAGTCCCACCCGACCAACACGCTCCGTCTACACTGGTCCCACCCCGACCAAAGTGCCTCATCTACACTTGTCCCACCCCGACCAACACCCCATCTACACTAGTCTCACCCCGACCATCATGCCCATCTACACCAGTCCCAGCCCAACCAACATACCCCATCTACACTAGTGCCACCCCGACCAACATGCCCCATCTACACTAGTCCCAGCCCGACCAACATGTCCCATCTACACTAGTCCCATCCCGACCAACATGTCCCATCTACACTAGTCTCACCCCGACCAACATGCCCCATCGACACGTCTCCCCCGACCAACATGTCCCATCTACACTAGGAGGCCCACCCCGACCAACTTGCCCCATCTACACTAGTCCCTCCACGACCATCATGCCACATCTAAACTTGTCCCACCCAGACCAACATGCCCCATCTACACTACTCCCACCGCGACCAACATGCTCCATCTACACAGGCCCCACCCCGACTAACATGCCCCATCTACACTAGTCCCACCTCGACCAACATGACCCATCTACACTAGACCCACGCCGACCAACATGCCCATCTACACTAGTCCCACCCCAACCGACATGCCCCATCAACACTAGTCCCACCCCGACCAATATGCCCCATCAACACTAGTCCCACCCTGATCAACATGCCTCATCTAAACTTGTCCCACTCTGACCAACATGCTCCATCTACACTAGTCTCACCCCGACCAACATGCCTCATCTACACTTGTCCCACCCCGACCAACATGCCCCATCTACACTAGTCCCACCCGACCAACATGCCCCATCTACACTAGTCCCATCCCGACCAACATGCCCCATCTACACTAGTCCCACCCCGACCAACATGCCCTATCTACACTAGTCCCATCCCGACCAACAAGCCCCATCTACATCAGTCACCCCGACCAACACCCCATCTACACTAGCCTCACCATGACCAACATGCCCCATCTACTCTAGTCCCACCCCAACCAACATGCCCCATCTACTCTAGCCCCACCCTGACCAACATGCACCATCTACTCTCGTCCCAGCTCGACCAACATGCCCCATCTACACTAGTCCCACCCAGACCAACATGCCCCATCTACACTAGTCCCACCCCGACCAACATGCCCCATCTACACTAGTCCCACCCGACAAACATGCCCCATCTACACTAGTCCCACCCAGACCAACATGCCCCATCTACACTAGTCCCACCCCGACCAACATGCCCCATCTATACTAGTCCCACCCTGACCAACATGCCCATCTACACTAGTCCCACCCCAACCAACATGCCCTATCAACACTAGTCCCACTCCGACCAATATGCCCCATCTACACTAGTCCTACCCGGACCAACATGCCTCATCTACACTCGTCTCACCCCGACCAACATGCCCTATCTACAGTAGTCCCACTCCGACAAACATGCCCCATCTACACTAGTCCCAGCCCGACCAACATGCCCCATCTACACTAGTCCCACCACGACTAACATGCCCCATCTACACCAGTTCCAGCCCGACCAACATGCCCCATCTACACTAGTCCCACCCCGACCAACATGCCCCATCTACACTAGTCCCATCCCGACCAACAAGCCCCATCTACATCAGTCACCCCGACCAACACCCCATCTACACTAGCCCCACCATGACCAACATGCCCCATCTACTCTAGTCCCACCCCGACCAACATGCCCCATCTACACTAGCCACACCCTGACCAACATGCCCCATCTACTCTAGTCCCAGCTCGACCAACATGCCCCATCTACACTAGTCCCACCCCGACCAACATGCCCCATCTACACTAGTCCCACCCCGACCAACATGCCTCATCTACACTAGTCCCACCCCAACCAACGTGCCCCATCAACACTAGTCCCACCCCGACCAATATGCCCCATCTACACTAGTCCCATCCCGACCAACAAGCCCCATCTACATCAGTCACCCCGACCAACACCCCATCTACACTAGACCCAACATGACCAACATGCCCCATCTACTCTAGTCCCACCCCGACCAACCTGCCCCATCTACACTAGCCCCACCCTGACCAACATGCCACATCTACTCTAGTCCCAGCTCGACCAACATGCCCCATCTACACTAGTCCCACCCCGACCAACATGCCCCATCTACACTAGTTCCACCCCGACCAACATGCCCCATCTGCACTAGGAGGCCCACCCCGACCAACCTGCCCCATCTACACTAGTCCCTCCACGACCATCATGCCACATCTAAACTTGTCCCACCCCGACCAATATGCCCCATCTACACTAGTCCCACCCCGACCAACATGCCTCATCTACACTAGTCCCACCCCAACCAACGTGCCCCATCAACACTAGTCCCACCTCGACCAATATGCCCCATCAACACTAGCCCTACCCCGACCAATATGCCCCATCTACACTAGTCTCACCCCGACCAACATGCCTCATCTACACTTGTCCCACCCCGACCAACATGCCCCATCTACACTAGTCCCACCCGACCAACATGCCCCATCTACACTAGTCCCATCCCGACCAACATGCCCCATCTACACTAGTCCCACCCCGACCAACATGCCCTATCTACTCTAGTCCCATCCCGACCAACAAGCCCCATCTACATCAGTCACCCCGACCAACACCCCATCTACACTAGCCCCACCATGACCAACATGCCCCATCTACTCTAGTCCCACCCCGACCTACATGCCCCATCTACACAAGGCCCACCCCGACCAACATGCCCATCTACACTAGTCCCACCCCAACCAACATGCCCCATCAACACTAGTCCCACCCCGACCAATATGCCCCATCTACACTAGTCCCACCCCGACCAACATGCCTCATCTACACTAGTCCCACTCCAACCAACGTGGCCCATCAACACTAGTCCCACCCCGACCAATATGCCCCATCAACACTAGTCCCACCCCGACCAATGTGCCCCATCTACACTAGTCCCACCCCGACCAACATGCCTCATCTAAACTTGTCCCACTCCGACCAACATGCTCCATCTACACTAGTCTCACCCCGACCAATGTGCCCCATCTACACTAGTCCCACCCCGACCAACATGCCTCATCTACACTAGTCCCACCCCAACCAACATGCCCCATCAACACTAGTCCCACCCCGACCAATATGCCCCATCAACACTAGTCCCACCCCGACCAATATGCCCCATCTACACTAGTCCCACCCCGACCAACATGCCTCATCTAAACTTGTCCCACTACATCCAACATGCCCCATCTACACTAGTCTCACCCCGACCAACATGCCTCATCTACACTTGTCCCACCCCGACCAACATGCCCCATCTACACTAGTCCCACCCGACCAACATGCCCCATCTACACTAGTCCTACCCGGACCAACATGCCTCATCTACACTCGTCTCACCCCGACAAACATGCCCCATCTACACTAGTCCCAGCCCGACCAACATGCCCCATCTACACTAGTCCCACCACGACTAACATGCCCCATCTACACTAGTCCCACCCCGACTAACATGTCCCATCTACACTAGTCCCACCCCGACCAACATGCCCCATCTACACTAGTCCCACCCCGACCAACATGCCCCATCTACACTAGTCCCACCCCGACCAACATGCCCCAACTGCACTAGGAGGCCCACCCCGACCAACTTGCCCCATCTACACTAGTCCCTCCACGACCATCATGCCACATCTAAACTTGTCCCACCCAGACCAACGTGCCCCATCTACACTAGTTCCACCGCAACCAACATGCCCCATCTACACAGGCCCCACCCCGTCTAACATGCCCCATCTACACTAGTCCCACCCCGACCAACATGACCCGTCTACACTAGACCCACCCAACCCACATGCCCCATCTACACAAGGCCCACCCCGACCAACATGCCCATCTACACTAGTCCCACCCCAACCAACATGCCCCATCAACACTAGTCCCACCCCGACCAACATGCCCCATCTACACTAGTCCCACCCCGACCAACATGCCTCATCTAAACTTGTCCCACTCCGACCAACATGCTCCATCTACACTAGTCTCACCCCGACCAACATGCCTCATCTACACTTGTCCCACCCCGACCAACATGCCCCATCTACACTAGTCCCACCCGACCAACATGCCCCATCTACACTAGTCCCATCCCGACCAACATGCCCCATCTACACTAGTCCTACCCGGACCAACATGCCTCATCTACACTTGTCTCACCCCGACCAACATGCCCTATCTACAGTAGTCCCACCCCGACCAACAAGCCCCATCTACACTAGTCCCACCCCGAACAACATGCCCCATCCAAACTAGTGCCACCCCGACCAACAAGACCCATCTACACGAGTCCCACCCCGACCAACATGCCCCATCTACACTAGTCCCACCCCGACCAACATGCCCCATCTACACTAGTCCCACCCCGACCAACATGCCCCATCTACACTAGGCTATCCCCGACCAACATGCCCCGTCAACACTAGTCCCACCCGACCAACACGCTCCGTCTACACTGGTCCCACCCCGACCAACGTGCCTCATCTACACTTGTCCCACCCCGACCAACACCCCATCTACACTAGTCTCACCCCGACCATCATGCCCATCTACACCAGTCCCAGCCCAACCAACATACCCCATCTACACTAGTGCCACCCCGACCAACATGCCCCATCTACACTAGTCCCAGCCCGACCACATGTCCCATCTACACTAGTCCCATCCCGACCAACATGTCCCATCTACACTAGTCTCACCCCGACCAACATGCCCCATCGACACTAGTCTCACCCCGACCAACATGTCCCATCTACACTAGGAGGCCCACCCCGACCAACTTCCCCCATGTACACTAGTCCCTCCACGACCATCATGCCACATCTAAACTTGTCCCACCCAGACCAACATGCCCCATCTACACTACTCCAACCTCGACCAACATGCTCCATCTACACAGGCCCCACCCCGACTAACATGCCCCATCTACACTAGTCCCACCTCGACCAACATGACCCATCTACACTAGACCCACCCCGACCAACATGCCCCATCTACACTAGTCCCACCCCGACAAACATGCCCCATCTACACTAGTGCCACCCAGATGAACATGCCCCATCTACACTAGTCCAATCCCGACCAACATGCCCCATCTACACTAGTCCCACCCCGACCAACATGCCCTATCTACACTAGTCCCATCCCGACCAACAAGCCCCATCTACATCAGTCACCCCGACCAACACCCCAACTACACTAGCCTCACCATGACCAACATGCCCCATCTACTCTAGTCCCACCCCGACCAACATGCCCCATCTACACGAGCCCCCACCCTGACCAACATGCACCATCTACTCTCGTCCCAGCTCAACCAACATGCCCCATCTACACTAGTCCCACCCAGACCAACATGCCCCATCTACACTAGTCCCACCCCGACCAACATGCCCCATCTACACTAGTCCCACCCCGACAAACATGCCCCATCTACACTAGTGCCTCCCAGACGAACATGCCCCATCTACACTAGTCCCACCCCGACCAACATGCCCCATCTATACTAGTCCCACCCTGACCAACATGCCCATCTACACTAGTCCCACCCCAACCAACATGCCCTATCAACACTAGTCCCACCCCGACCAATATGCCCCATCTACACTAGTCCTACCCGGACCAACATGCCTCATCTACACTCGCCTCACCCCGACCAACATGCCCTATCTACAGTAGTCCCACTCCGACAAACATGCCCCATCTACACTAGTCCCAGCCCGACCAACATGCCCCATCTACACCCGTCCCAGCCCGACCAACATGCCCCATCTACACTAGTCCCACCCCGACCAACATGCCCCATCTACACTAGTCCCATCCCGACCAACAAGCCCCATCTACATCAGTCACCCCGACCAACACCCCATCTACACTAGCCCCACCATGACCAACATGCCCCATCTACTCTAGTCCCACCCCGACCAACATGCCCCATCTACACTAGCCCCACCCTGACCAACATGCCCCATCTACTCTAGTCCCAGCTCGACCAACATGCCCCATCTACACTAGTCCCACCCCGACCAACATGCCCCATCTACACTAGTCCCACCCCGACCAACATGCCTCATCTACACTAGTCCCACCCCAACCAACGTGCCCCATCAACACTTGTCCCACCCCGACCAATATGCCCCATCTACACTAGTCCCATCCCGACCAACAAACCCCATCTACATCAGTCACCCCGACCAACACCCCATCTACACTAGCCCCACCATGACCAACATGCCCCATCTAATCTAGTCCCACCCCGACCAACCTGCCCCATCTACACTAACCCCACCCTGACCAACATGCCACATCTACTCTAGTCCCAGCTCGACCAACATGCCCCATCTACACTAGTCCCACCCCGACCAACATGCCCCATCTACACTAGTCCCACCCCGACCAACATGCCCCATCTGCACTAGGAGGCCCACCTCGACCAACTTGCCCCATCTACACTAGTCCCTCCACGACCATCATGCCACATCTAAACTTGTCCCACCCCGACCAATATGCCCCATCTACACTAGTCCCACCCCGACCAACATGCCTCATCTACACTAGTCCCACCCCGACCAATATGCCCATCAACACTAGCCCCACCCCGACCAATATGCCCCATCTACACTAGTCTCACCCCGACCAACATGCCTCATCTACACTTGTCCCACCCCGACCAACATGCCCCATCTACACTAGTCCCACCCGACCAACATGCCCCATCTACACTAGTCCCATCCCGACCAACATGCCCCATCTACACTAGCCCCACCATGACCAACATGCCCCATCTACTCTAGTCCCACCCCGACCAACATGCCCCATCTACACTAGCCCCACCTTGACCAACATGCCCCATCTACTCTAGTCCTAGCTCGACCAACATGCCCCATCTACACTAGTCCCACCCTGACCAACATGCCCCATCTACACTAGTCCCACCCCGACCAACATGCCCCATCTACACTAGTCCCACCCCGACAAACATGCCCCATCTACACTAGTCCCACCCAGACCAACATGCCCCATCTACACTAGTCCCACACAGACCAACATGCCCATCTAAACTAATCCCACCCCAACCAACATGCCCTATCAACACTAGTCCCACCCCGACCAATATGCCCCATCTACACTAGTCCCACCCCGACCAACATGCCTCATCTGCACTAGTCCCACCCCAACCAACATGCCCCATCAACACTAGTCCCACCCCGACCAATATGCCCCATCAACATTAGTCCCACACCGACCAATATGCCCCATCTACACTAGTCCCACCCCGACCAACATGCCCCATCTACACTTGTCTCACCCCGACCAACATGCCTCATCTACACTTGTCCCACCCCGACCAACATGCCCCATCTACACTAGTCCCACCCGACCAACATGCCCCATCTACACTAGTCCCATCCCGACCAACATGCCCCATCTACACTAGTCCCATCCCGACCAACATGCCCCATCTACACTAGTCCTACCCGGACCAACATGCCTCATCTACACTCGTCTCACCCCGACCAACATGCCCCATCTGCACTAGGAGGCCCACCCCGACCAACTTGCCCCATCTACACTAGTCCCTCCACGACCATCATGCCACATCTAAACTTGTCCCACCCAGACCAACGTGCCCCATCTACACTAGTCCCACCGCGACCAACATGCCCCATCTACACAGGCCCCACCCCGACTAACATGCCCCATCTACACTAGTCCCACCCCGACCAACATGACCCGTCTACACTAGACCCACCCCGACCAACATGCCCCATCTACACAAGGCCCACCCCGACCAACATGCCCATCTACACTAGTCCCACCCCAACCAACATGCCCCATCAACACTAGTCCCACCCCGACCAATATGCCCCATCTACACTAGTCCCACCCCGACCAACATGCCTCATCTACAGTAGTCCCACCCCAACCAACGTGCCCCATCAACACTAGTCCCACCCCGACCAATATGCCCAATGTACACTAGTCCCATCCCGACCAACAAGCCCCATCTACATCAGTCACCCCGACCAACACCCCATCTACACTAGCCCCACCATGACCAACATGCCCCATCTACTCTAGTCCCAGCTCGACCAACATGCCCCATCTACACTAGTCCCACCCCGACCAACATGCCCCATCTACACTAGTCCCACCCCGACCAACATGCCCCATCTGCACTAGGAGGCCCACCCCGACCAACTTGCCCCATCTACACTAGTCCCTCCACGACCATCATGCCACATCTAAACTTGTCCCACCCCGACCAATATGCCCCATCTACACTAGTCCCACCCCGACCAACATGCCTCATCTACACTAGTCCCACCCCAACCAACGTGCCCCATCAACACTAGTCCCACCCCGACCAATATGCCCCATCAACACTAGCCCCACCCCGACCAATATGCCCCATCTACACTAGTCTCACCCCGACCAACATGCCTCATCTACACTTGTCCCACCCCGACCAACATGCCCCATCTACACTAGTCCCACCCGACCAACATGCCCCATCTACAGTAGTCCCACCCCAACCAACGTGCCCCATCAACACTAGTCCCACCCCGACCAATATGCCCAATCTACACTAGTCCCATCCCGACCAACAAGCCCCATCTACATCAGTCACCCCGACCAACACCCCATCTACACTAGCCCCACCATGACCAACATGCCCCATCTACTCTAGTCCCACCCCGACCAACCTGCCCCATCTACACTAGCCCCACCCTGACCAACATGCCCCATCTACTCTAGTACCAGCTCGACCAACATGCCCCATCTACACTAGTCCCACCCCGACCAACATGCCCCATCTACACTAGTCCCACCCCGACCAACATGCCCCATCTGCACTAGGAGGCCCACCCCGACCAACTTGCCCCATCTACACTAGTCCCTCCACGACCATCATGCCACATCTAAACTTGTCCCACCCCGACCAATATGCCCCATCTACACTAGTCCCACCCCGACCAACATGCCTCATCTACAGTAGTCCCACCCCAACCAACGTGCCCCATCAACACTAGTCCCACCCCGACCAATATGCCCCATCAACACTAGCCCCACCCCGACCAATATGCCCCATCTACACTAGCCCCACCATGACCAACATGCCCCATCTACTCTAGTCGCACCCCGACCAACATGCCCCATCAACACTAGCCCCACCCTGACCAACATGCCCCATCTACTCTAGTCCTAGCTCGACCAACATGCCCCATCTACACTAGTCCCACCCTGACCAACATGCCCCATCTACTCTAGTCCCACCCCGACCAACATGCCCCATCTACACTAGTCCCACCCCGACAAACATGCCCCATCTACACTAGACCCACCCAGACCAACATGCCCCATCTACACTAGTCCCACCCTTACCAACATGCCCATCTACACTAGTCCCACCCCAACCAACATGCCCCATCAACACTAGTCCCACCCCGACCAATATGCCCCATCTACACTAGTCCCACCCCGACCAACATGCCTCATCTGCACTAGTCCCACCCCAACCAACATGCCCCATCAACACTAGTCCCACCCCGACCAATATGCCCCATCAACATTAGTCCCACCCTGACCAATATGCCCCATCTACACTAGTCCCACCCCGACCAACATGCCTCATCTAAACTTGTCCCACATCCAACCAACATGCCCCATCTACACTTGTCTCACCCCGACCAACATGCCTCATCTACACTTGTCCCACCCCGACCAACATGCCCTATCTACACTAGTCCCACCCGACCAACATGCCACATCTACACTAGTCCCATCCCGACCAATATGCCCCATCTACACTAGTCCTACCCGGACCAACATGCCTCATCTACACTCGTCTCACCCCGACCAACATGCCCTATCTACAGTAGTCCCACCCCGACAAACATGCCCCATCTACACTAGTCCCAGCCCGACCAACATGCCCCATCTACACTAGTCCGACCACGACTAACATGCCCCATCTACACTAGTCCCTGCCCGACCAACATGTCCCATCTACACTAGTCCCACCCCGACCAACATGCCCCATCTACACTTGTCCCACCCCGACCAACTTGCCCCATCTACACTAGTCCCATCCCGACCAACAAGCCCCATCTACATCAGTCACCCCGACCATCACCCCATCTACACTAGCCCCACCATGACCAACATGCCCCATCTACTCTAGTCCCACCCCGACCAACATGCCCCATCTACACTAGCCCCACCCTGACCAATATGCCCCATCTACTCTAGTCCCAGCTCGACCAACATGCCCCATCGACACTAGTCCCACCCGACCAACATGCCCCATCTACACTAGTCCCACCCCGACCAACATGTCCCATCTACACTAGTCCCACCCCGACCAACAAGCCCCATCTACATCAGTCACCCCGACCATCACCCCATCTACACTAGCCCCACCATGACCAACATGCCCCATCTACTCTAGTCCCACCCCGACCAACATGCCCCATCTACACTAGCCCCACCCTGACCAACATGCCCCATCTACTCTAGTCCCAGCTCGACCAACATGCCCCATCTACACTAGTCCCACCCGACCAACATGCCCCATCTACACTAGTCCCAGCTCGACCAACATGCCCCATCTACACTAGTCCGACCCCGACCAACATGCCCCATCTACACTAGTCCCACCCAGACCAACATGCCCCATCTACACTAGTCCCACCCCGACCAACATGTCCCATCTATACTAGTCCCACCCTGACCAACTTGCCATCTACACTAGTCCCACCCCAACCAACATGCCCTATCAACACTAGTCCCACCCCGACCAATATGCCCCATCTACACGTCCCACCCCGACCAACATGCCTCATCTACACTAGTCCCACCCCAACCAACATGCCCCATCAACACTAGTCCCACCCCGACCAATATGCCCCATCAACACTAGTCCCACCCCGACCAATATGCCCCATCTACGCTAGTCCCACCCCGACCAACATGCCTCATCTAAACTTGTCCCACTACATCCAACATGCCCCATCTACACTAGTCTCACCCCGACCAACATGCCTCATCTACACTTGTCCCACCCCGACCAACATGCCCCATCTACACTAGTCCCACCCGACCAACATGCCCCATCTACACTAGTTATACCCGACCAACATGCCTCATCTACACTCGTCTCACCCCGACCAACATGCCCTATCTACAGTAGTCCCACCCCGACCAACCTGCCTCATCTACACTAGTCCCACCCCAACCAACATGCCCCATCAACACTAGTCCCACCCCGACCAATATGCCCCATCAACACTAGTCCCACCCCGACCAATATGCCCCATCTACACTAGTCCCACCCCGACCAACATGCCTCATCTAAACTTGTCCCACTACATCCAACATGCCCCATCTACACTAGTCTCACCCCGACCAACATGACTCATCTACACTTGTCCCACCCCGACCAACATGCCCCATCTACACTAGTCCCACGCGACCAACATGCCCCATCTACACTAGTCCTACCCGGACCAACATGCCTCATCTACACTCGTCTCACCCCGACCAACATGCCCTATCTACAGTAGTCCCACCCCGACAAACATGCCCCATCTACACTAGTCCCAGCCCGACCAACATGCCCCATCTACACTAGTCCCACCACGACTAACATGCCCCATCTACACTAGTCCCACCCCGACCAACATGTCCCATCTACACTAGTCCCACCCCGACCAACATGCCCCATCTACACTAGTCCCACCCCGACCAACATGCCCCATCTACACTAGTCACACCCCGACCAACATGCCCCATCTGCACTAGGAGGCCCACCCCGACCAACTTGCCCCATCTACACTAGTCCCTCCACGACCATCATGCCACATCTAAACTTGTACCACCCAGACCAACGTGCCCCATCTACACTAGTTCCACCGCGACCAACATGCCCCATCTACACAGGCCCCACCCCGTCTAACATGCCCCATCTACACTAGTCCCACCCCGACCAACATGACCCGTCTACACTAGACCCACCCAACCAACATGCCTCATCTACACTAGTCCCACCCCAACCAACGTGGCCCATCAACACTAGTCCCACCCTGACCAATATGCCCCATCAACACTAGTCCCACCACGACCAAAATGCCCCATCTACACTAGTCGCACCCCGACCAACATGCCTCATCTAAACTTGTCCCACTCCGACCAACATGCTCCATCTACACTAGTCTCACCCCGACCAACATGCCTCATCGACACTTGTCCCACCCCGACCAACATGCCCCATCTACACTAGTCCCACCCGACCAACATGCCCCATCTACACTAGTCCCATCCCGACCAACATGCCCCATCTACACTAGTCCTACCCGGACCAACATGCCTCATCTACACTCGTCTCACCCCGACCAACATGCCCTATCTACAGCAGTCCCACCCCGACCAACATGCCCCATCTACACTAGTCCCAGCCCGACCAACATGCCCCATCTACACTAGTCCCACCACGACTAACATGCCCCATCTACACTAGTCCCACCCCGACCAACATGTCCCATCTACACCAGTCCCACCCCGACCAACATGCCCCATCTACACTAGTCCCACCCCGACCAACATGCCCCATCTACACCAGTCCCACCCCGACCAACATGCCCCATCTACACCAGTCCCAGCCCAACCAACATGCCCATCTACACCAGTCCCAGCCCAACCAACATACCCCATCTACACTAGTCCCACCTCGACCAACAAGCCCCATCTACACTAGTCCCACCCCGAACAACATGCCCCATCTAAACTGGTGCCACCCCGACCAACACGAACCATCTACACTAGTCCCACCCCGACCAACATGCCCCATCTACACTAGTCCCACCCCGACCAACATGCCCCATCTACACTAGTCCCACCCCGACCAACATGCCCCATCTACACTAGGCTAACCCCGACCAACATGCCCCGTCAACACTAGTCCCACCCGACCAACACGCTCCGTCTACACTGGTCCCACCCCGACCAACGTGCCTCATCTACACTTGTCCCACCCCGACCAACACCCCATCTACACTAGTCTCACCCCGACCATCATGCCCATCTACACCAGTCCCAGCCCAACCAACATACCCCATCTACACTAGTGCCACCCCGACCAACATGCCCCATCTACACTAGTCCCAGCCCGACCAACATGTCCCATCTACACTAGTCCCATCCCGACCAACACGTCCCATCTACACTAGTCTCACCCCGACCAACATGCCCCATCGACACAAGTCTCACCCCGACCAACATGTCCCATCTACACTAGGAGGCCCTCCCCGACCAACTTGCCCCATCTACACTAGTCCCTCCACGACCATCATGCCACATCTAAACTTGTCCCACCCAGACCAACATGCCCCATCTACACTACTCCCACCGCGACCAAATGCTCCATCTACACAGGCCCCACCCCGACTAACATGCCCCATCTACACTAGTCCCACCTCGACCATCATGACCCATCTACACTAGACCCACCCCGACCAACATCCCCATCTACACTAGTCCCACCCCAACCGACATGCCCCATCAACACTAGTCCCACCCCGACCAATATGCCCCATCTACACTAGTCCCACCCCGACCAACATGCCTCATCTAAACTAGTCCCACCCCAACCAACATGCCCCATCAACACTAGTCCTACCCCGACCAATATGCCCCATCAACACTAGTCCCACCCCGATCAACATGCCTCATCTAAACTTGTCCCACTCTGACCAACATGCTGCATCTACACTAGTCTCACCCCGACCAACATGCCTCATCTACACTTGTCCCACCCCGACCAACATGCCCCATCTACACTAGTCCCACCCTACCAACATGCCCCATCTACACTAGTCCCATCCCGACCAACATGCCCCATCTACACTAGTCCCACCCCGACCAACATGCCCTATCTAAACTAGTCCCATCCCGACCAACAAGCCCCATCTACATCAGTCACCCCGACCAACACCCCATCTACACTAGCCTCACCATGACCAACATGCCCCATCTACTCTAGTCCCACCCCGACCAACATGCCCCATCTACACTAGCCCCACCCTGACCAACATGCCCCATCTACTCTCGTCCCAGCTCGACCAACATGCCCCATCTACACTAGTCTCACCCCAACCAACATGCCCCATCTACACTAGCCCCACCCTGACCAACATGCCCCATCTACTCTCGTCCCAGCTCGACCAACATGCCCCATCTACACTAGTCCCACCCCGACCAACATGCCCCATCTACACTAGTCCCACCCCGACCAACATGCCCCATCTACACTAGTCCCACCCCGACAAACATGCCCCATCTACACTAGTCCCACCCAGACCAACATGCCCCATCTACACTAGTCCCACCCCGACCAACATGCCCCATCTATACTAGTCCCACCCACCAACATGCCCATCTACACTAGTCCCACCCCAACCAACATGCCCTATCAACACTACTCCCACCCCGACCAATATGCTCCATCTACACTAATCCCACCCCGACCAACATGCCTCATCTACACTAGTCCCACACCACCCAACATGCCCCATCAACACTAATCCCACCCCGACCAATATGCCCCATCAACACTAGTCCCAACCCGACCAATATGGCCCATCTACACTAGTCCCACCCCACCGACTTGCCTCATCTAAATTTGTCCCACTCCGACCAACATGCCCCATCTACACTAGTCTCACCCCGACCAACATGCCTCATCTACACTTGCCCCACCCCGACCAACATGCCCCACCTACTCTAGTCCCGCCCGACCAACATGCCCCATCTACACTAGTCCCATCCTGACCAACATGCCCCATCTACACTAGTCCTACCCGGACCAACATGCCTCATCTACACTCGTCTCACCCCGACCAACATGCCCTATCTACAGTAGTCCCACCCCGACAAACATGCCCCATCTACACTAGTCCCAGCCCGACCAACATGCCCCATCTACACTAGTCCCACCATGACTAACATGCCCCATCTACACTAGTCCCACCCCGACCAACATGCCCCATCTACTCTAGTCCCACCCCGACCAACATGCCCCATCTACACTAGCCCCACCCTGACCAACATGCCCCATCTACTCTAGTCCCAGCTCGACCAACATGCCCCATCTACACTAGTCCCACCCCAACCAACATGCCCCATCTACACTAGTCCCACCCCGACCAACATGCCCCATCTGCACTAGGAGGCCCACCCCGACCAACTTGCACCATCTACACTAGTCCCTCCACGACCATCATGCCACATCTAAACTTGTCCCACCCAGACCAACTTGCCCCATCTACACTAGTTCCACCGCGATCAACATGCCGCATCTACACAGGCCCCACCCCGACTAACATGCCCCATCTACACTAGTCCCACCCCGACCAACATGACCCGTCTACACTAGACCCACCCCGACCAACATGCCCCATCTACACAAGGCCCACCCCGACCAACATGCCCATCTACACTAGTCCCACCCGACCAACATGCCCCAACTACACTAGTGCCACCCCGACCAACATGCCCTATCTACACTAGTCCCATCCCGACCAACAAGCCCCATCTACATCAGTCACCCCGAGCAACACCCCATCTACACTAGCCCCACCATGACCAACATGCCCCATCTACTCTAGTCCCACCGCGACCAACATGCCCCATCTACACTAGCCCCACCCTGACCAACATGCCCCATCTACTCTAGTCCCAGCTCGACCAACATGCCCCATCTACACTAGTCCCACCCAGACCAACATGTCCCATCTACACTAGTCCCACCCCGACCAACATGCCCCATCTACACTAGTCCCACCCCGACAAACATGCCCCATCTACACTAGTCCCACCCAGACCAACATGTCCCATCTACACTAGTCCCACCCCGACCAACATGCCCCATCTATACTAGTCCCACCCTGACCAACATGCCCATCTACACTAGTCCCACCCCAACCAACATGCCCCATCTACACTAGTCCCACCCCGACCAACATGCCTCATCTACACTAGTCCCACCCCAACCAACATGCCCCATCAACACTAGTCCCACCCCGACCAATATACCCCATCAACACTAGTCCCACCCCGACCAATATGCCCTATCTACAGTAGTCCCACCCCGACAAACATGCCCCATCTACACTAGTCCCAGCCCGACCAACGTGCCCCATCTACACTAGTCCCATCCCGACCAACATGCCCCATCTACACTAGTCCCACCCTGACCAACATGCCCTATCTACACTAGTCCCATCCCGACCAACAAGCCCCATCTACATCAGTCACCCCGACCAACACCCCATCTACACTAGCCCCACCATGACCAACATGCCCCATCTACTCTAGTTCTACCCCGATCAACATGCCCCATCTACACTAGCCCCACCCTGACCAACATGCCCCATCTACTCTAGTCCCAGCTCGACCAACAGGCCCCATCTACACTAGTCCCACCCAGACCAACATGTCCCATCTACACTAGTCCCATCCCGACCAACAAGCCCCATCTACACTAGTCCCACCCCAACCAACATGCCTCATCTAAACTTGTCCCACTCCGACCAACATGCCCCATCTACTCTAGTCCCAGCTCGACCAACATGCCCCATCTACACTAGTCCCACCCAGACCAACATGCCCCATCTACACTAGTCCCACCCCGACCAACATGCCCCATCTACACTAGTCCCACCCCGACAAACATGCCCCATCTGCACTAGTCCCACCCAGACCAACATGCCCCATCTACACTAGTCCCACCCCGACCAACATGCCCTATCAACACTAGTCCCACCCCGACCAATATGCCCCATCTACACTAGTCCCACCCTGACCAACATGCCTCATCTACACTAGTCCCACCCCGACCAATATGCCCCATCAACACTAGCCCCACCCCGACCAACATGCCCCATCTACACTAGTCCCACCCCAACCAACATGCCTCATCTAAACTTGTCCCACTCTGACCAACATGCCCCATCTACTCTAGTCCCAGCTCCACCAACATGACCCATCTACACTAGTCCCACCCCGACCAACATGCCCCATCTACACTAGTCCCACCCAGACCAACATGTCCCATCTACACTAGTCCCACCCCGACCAACATGCCCCAACTACACTAGTCCCACCCCGACAAACATGCCCCATCTACACTAGTCCCACCCAGACTAACATGTCCCATCTACACTAGTCCCACCCCGACCAACATGCCCCATCTATACTAGTCCCACCCTGACCAACATGCCCATCTACACTAGTCCCACCCCAACCAACATGCCCTATCAACACTAGTCCCACCCCGACCAACATGCCCCATCTACACTAGTCCCACCCCGACCAACATGCCTCATCTACACTAGTCCCACCCCAACCAACATGCCCCATCAACACTAGTCCCACCCCGACCAATATACCCCATCAACACTAGTCCCACCCCGACCAATATGCCCTATCTACACTAGTCCCACCCCGACCAACATGCCTCATCTAAACTTGTCCCACTCCGACCAACATGCCTCATCTACACTAGTCTCACCCCGACCAACCTGCCTCATCTACACTTGTCCCACCCCGACCAACATGCCCCATCTACACTAGTCCCACCCGACCAACATGCCCCATCTACACCAGTCCCATCCTGACCAACATGCCCCATCTACACTAGTCCTACCCGGACGAACATGCTTCATCTACACTCGTCTCACCCCGACCAACATGCCCTATCTACAGTAGTCCCACCCCGACACACATGCCCCATCTACACTAGTCACAGCCCGACCAACGTGCCCCATCTACACTACTCCCATCCCGACCAACATGCCCCATCTACACTAGTCCCACCCCGACCAACATGCCCTATCTACACTAGTCCCATCCCGACCAACAAGCCCCATCTACATCAGTCTCCCCGACCAACACCCCATCTACACTAGCCCCACCATGACCAACATGCCCCATCTACTCTAGTCCCAGCTCGACCAACATGCCCCATCTACTCTAGTTCCACCCGGACCAACATGTCCCATCTACACTAGCCCCACCCTGACCAACATGCCCCATCTACTCTAGTCCCAGCTCGACCAACATGCCCCATCTACACTAGTCCCACCCGGACCAACATGTCCCATCTACACTAGTCCCATCCCGACCAACAAGCCCCATCTACACTAGTCCCACCCCAACCAACATGCCTCATCTAAACTTGTCCCACTCCGACCAACATGCCCCATCTACTCTAGTCCCAGCTCGACCAACATGCCCCATCTACACTAGTCCAACCCCGACCAACATGCCCCATCTACACTAGTCCCACCCCGACCAACATGCCCCATCTACACTAGTCCCACCCCGGCAAACATGCCCCATCTGCACTAGTCCCACCCAGACCAACATGCCCCATCTACACTAGTCCCACCCCGACCAACATGCCCTATCAACACTAGTCCCACCCCGACCAATATGCCCCATCTACACTAGTCCCACCCTGACCAACATGCCTCATCTACACTAGTCCCACCCCGACCAATATGCCCCATCAACACTAGCCCCACCCCGACCAACATGCCCCATCTACACTAGTCCCACCCCAACCAACATGCCTCATCTAAACTTGTACCACTCTGACCAACATGCCCCATCTACTCTAGTCCCAGCTCGACCAACATGACCCATCTACACTAGTCCCACCCCGACCAACATGCCCCATCTACACTAGTCCCACCCCGACCAACATGCCCCATCTACACTAGTCCCACCCCGACAAACATGCCCCATCTACACTAGTCCCACCCAGACCAACATGCCCCATCTACACTAGTCCCACCCCGACCAACATGCCCCATCTATGCTAGTCCAACTCTGACCAACATGCCCATCTACACTTGTCCCACCCCAACCAACATGCCCCATCTACACTAGTCCCACCCCGACCAACATGCCTCATGTACACTAGTCCCACCCCGACCAATATGCCCCATCAACACTAGTCCCACCCCGACCAATATGCCCCATCTACACTAGTCCCACCCGAACCAACATGCCTCATCTAAACTTGTCCCACTGCGACCAACATGCCCCATCTACACTAGTCTCACCCCGACCAACATGCCTCATCTACACTTGTCCCACCCCGACCAACATGCCCCATCTACACTAGTCCCACCCCGACCAACATGCCCTATCAACACTAGTCCCACCCCGACCAATATGCCCCATCTACACTAGTCCCACCCTGACCAACATGCCTCATCTACACTAGTCCCACCCCAACCAATATGCCCCATGAACACTAGTCCCAGCCTTACCAACGTGCCCCATCTACACTAGTCCCATCCCGACCAACATGCCCCATCTACACTAGTTCCACCCCGACCAACATGCCCTATCTACACTAGTCCCATCCCGACCAACAAGCCCCATCTACATCAGTCATCCCGACCAACACCCCATCTACACTAGCCCCACCATGACCAACATGCCCCATCTACTCTAGTCCCACCCCGACCAACATGCCCCATCTACACTAGCCCCACCCTGACCAACATGCCCCATGTACTCTAGTCCCAGCTCGACCAACATGCCCCATCTACACTAGTCCCACCCCGACCAACATGCCTCATCTAAACTTGTCCCACATCCAACCAACATGCCCCATCTACACTTGTCTCACCCCGACCAACATGCCTCATCTACACTTGTCCCACCCCGACCAACATGCCCTATCTACACTAGTCCCACCCGACCAACATGCCACATCTACACTAGTCCCATCCCGACCAATATGCCCCATCTACACTAGTCCTACCCGGACCAACATGCCTCATCTACACTCGTCTCACCCCGACCAACATGCCCTATCTACAGTAGTCCCACCCCGACAAACATGCCCCATCTACACTAGTCCCAGCCCGACCAACATGCCCCATCTACACTAGTCCGACCACGACTAACATGCCCCATCTACACTAGTCCCTGCCCGACCAACATGTCCCATCTACACTAGTCCCACCCCGACCAACATGCCTCATCTACACTAGTCCCACCCCAACCAACATGCCCCATCAACACTAGTCCCACCCCGACCAATATACCCCATCAACACTAGTCCCACCCCGACCAATATGCCCTATCTACACTAGTCCCACCCCGACCAACATGCCTCATCTAAACTTGTCCCACTCCGACCAACATGCCTCATCTACACTAGTCTCACCCCGACCAACCTGCCTCATCTACACTTGTCCCACCCCGACCAACATGCCCCATCTACACTAGTCCCACCCGACCAACATGCCCCATCTACACCAGTCCCATCCTGACCAACATGCCCCATCTACACTAGTCCTACCCGGACGAACATGCTTCATCTACACTCGTCTCACCCCGACCAACATGCCCTATCTACAGTAGTCCCACCCCGACACACATGCCCCATCTACACTAGTCACAGCCCGACCAACGTGCCCCATCTACACTACTCCCATCCCGACCAACATGCCCCATCTACACTAGTCCCACCCCGACCAACATGCCCTATCTACACTAGTCCCATCCCGACCAACAAGCCCCATCTACATCAGTCTCCCCGACCAACACCCCATCTACACTAGCCCCACCATGACCAACATGCCCCATCTACTCTAGTCCCAGCTCGACCAACATGCCCCATCTACTCTAGTTCCACCCGGACCAACATGTCCCATCTACACTAGCCCCACCCTGACCAACATGCCCCATCTACTCTAGTCCCAGCTCGACCAACATGCCCCATCTACACTAGTCCCACCCGGACCAACATGTCCCATCTACACTAGTCCCATCCCGACCAACAAGCCCCATCTACACTAGTCCCACCCCAACCAACATGCCTCATCTAAACTTGTCCCACTCCGACCAACATGCCCCATCTACTCTAGTCCCAGCTCGACCAACATGCCCCATCTACACTAGTCCAACCCCGACCAACATGCCCCATCTACACTAGTCCCACCCCGACCAACATGCCCCATCTACACTAGTCCCACCCCGGCAAACATGCCCCATCTGCACTAGTCCCACCCAGACCAACATGCCCCATCTACACTAGTCCCACCCCGACCAACATGCCCTATCAACACTAGTCCCACCCCGACCAATATGCCCCATCTACACTAGTCCCACCCTGACCAACATGCCTCATCTACACTAGTCCCACCCCGACCAATATGCCCCATCAACACTAGCCCCACCCCGACCAACATGCCCCATCTACACTAGTCCCACCCCAACCAACATGCCTCATCTAAACTTGTACCACTCTGACCAACATGCCCCATCTACTCTAGTCCCAGCTCGACCAACATGACCCATCTACACTAGTCCCACCCCGACCAACATGCCCCATCTACACTAGTCCCACCCCGACCAACATGCCCCATCTACACTAGTCCCACCCCGACAAACATGCCCCATCTACACTAGTCCCACCCAGACCAACATGCCCCATCTACACTAGTCCCACCCCGACCAACATGCCCCATCTATGCTAGTCCAACTCTGACCAACATGCCCATCTACACTTGTCCCACCCCAACCAACATGCCCCATCTACACTAGTCCCACCCCGACCAACATGCCTCATGTACACTAGTCCCACCCCGACCAATATGCCCCATCAACACTAGTCCCACCCCGACCAATATGCCCCATCTACACTAGTCCCACCCGAACCAACATGCCTCATCTAAACTTGTCCCACTGCGACCAACATGCCCCATCTACACTAGTCTCACCCCGACCAACATGCCTCATCTACACTTGTCCCACCCCGACCAACATGCCCCATCTACACTAGTCCCACCCCGACCAACATGCCCTATCAACACTAGTCCCACCCCGACCAATATGCCCCATCTACACTAGTCCCACCCTGACCAACATGCCTCATCTACACTAGTCCCACCCCAACCAATATGCCCCATCAACACTAGTCCCAGCCTTACCAACGTGCCCCATCTACACTAGTCCCATCCCGACCAACATGCCCCATCTACACTAGTTCCACCCCGACCAACATGCCCTATCTACACTAGTCCCATCCCGACCAACAAGCCCCATCTACATCAGTCATCCCGACCAACACCCCATCTACACTAGCCCCACCATGACCAACATGCCCCATCTACTCTAGTCCCACCCCGACCAACATGCCCCATCTACACTAGCCCCACCCTGACCAACATGCCCCATGTACTCTAGTCCCAGCTCGACCAACATGCCCCATCTACACTAGTCCCACCCCGACCAACATGCCTCATCTAAACTTGTCCCACATCCAACCAACATGCCCCATCTACACTTGTCTCACCCCGACCAACATGCCTCATCTACACTTGTCCCACCCCGACCAACATGCCCTATCTACACTAGTCCCACCCGACCAACATGCCACATCTACACTAGTCCCATCCCGACCAATATGCCCCATCTACACTAGTCCTACCCGGACCAACATGCCTCATCTACACTCGTCTCACCCCGACCAACATGCCCTATCTACAGTAGTCCCACCCCGACAAACATGCCCCATCTACACTAGTCCCAGCCCGACCAACATGCCCCATCTACACTAGTCCGACCACGACTAACATGCCCCATCTACACTAGTCCCTGCCCGACCAACATGTCCCATCTACACTAGTCCCACCCCGACCAACATGCCCCATCTACACTTGTCCCACCCCGACCAACTTGCCCCATCTACACTAGTCCCATCCCGACCAACAAGCCCCATCTACATCAGTCACCCCGACCATCACCCCATCTACACTAGCCCCACCATGACCAACATGCCCCATCTACTCTAGTCCCACCCCGACCAACATGCCCCATCTACACTAGCCCCACCCTGACCAATATGCCCCATCTACTCTAGTCCCAGCTCGACCAACATGCCCCATCGACACTAGTCCCACCCGACCAACATGCCCCATCTACACTAGTCCCACCCCGACCAACATGTCCCATCTACACTAGTCCCACCCCGACCAACAAGCCCCATCTACATCAGTCACCCCGACCATCACCCCATCTACACTAGCCCCACCATGACCAACATGCCCCATCTACTCTAGTCCCACCCCGACCAACATGCCCCATCTACACTAGCCCCACCCTGACCAACATGCCCCATCTACTCTAGTCCCAGCTCGACCAACATGCCCCATCTACACTAGTCCCACCCGACCAACATGCCCCATCTACACTAGTCCCAGCTCGACCAACATGCCCCATCTACACTAGTCCGACCCCGACCAACATGCCCCATCTACACTAGTCCCACCCAGACCAACATGCCCCATCTACACTAGTCCCACCCCGACCAACATGTCCCATCTATACTAGTCCCACCCTGACCAACTTGCCATCTACACTAGTCCCACCCCAACCAACATGCCCTATCAACACTAGTCCCACCCCGACCAATATGCCCCATCTACACGTCCCACCCCGACCAACATGCCTCATCTACACTAGTCCCACCCCAACCAACATGCCCCATCAACACTAGTCCCACCCCGACCAATATGCCCCATCAACACTAGTCCCACCCCGACCAATATGCCCCATCTACGCTAGTCCCACCCCGACCAACATGCCTCATCTAAACTTGTCCCACTACATCCAACATGCCCCATCTACACTAGTCTCACCCCGACCAACATGCCTCATCTACACTTGTCCCACCCCGACCAACATGCCCCATCTACACTAGTCCCACCCGACCAACATGCCCCATCTACACTAGTTATACCCGACCAACATGCCTCATCTACACTCGTCTCACCCCGACCAACATGCCCTATCTACAGTAGTCCCACCCCGACCAACCTGCCTCATCTACACTAGTCCCACCCCAACCAACATGCCCCATCAACACTAGTCCCACCCCGACCAATATGCCCCATCAACACTAGTCCCACCCCGACCAATATGCCCCATCTACACTAGTCCCACCCCGACCAACATGCCTCATCTAAACTTGTCCCACTACATCCAACATGCCCCATCTACACTAGTCTCACCCCGACCAACATGACTCATCTACACTTGTCCCACCCCGACCAACATGCCCCATCTACACTAGTCCCACGCGACCAACATGCCCCATCTACACTAGTCCTACCCGGACCAACATGCCTCATCTACACTCGTCTCACCCCGACCAACATGCCCTATCTACAGTAGTCCCACCCCGACAAACATGCCCCATCTACACTAGTCCCAGCCCGACCAACATGCCCCATCTACACTAGTCCCACCACGACTAACATGCCCCATCTACACTAGTCCCACCCCGACCAACATGTCCCATCTACACTAGTCCCACCCCGACCAACATGCCCCATCTACACTAGTCCCACCCCGACCAACATGCCCCATCTACACTAGTCACACCCCGACCAACATGCCCCATCTGCACTAGGAGGCCCACCCCGACCAACTTGCCCCATCTACACTAGTCCCTCCACGACCATCATGCCACATCTAAACTTGTACCACCCAGACCAACGTGCCCCATCTACACTAGTTCCACCGCGACCAACATGCCCCATCTACACAGGCCCCACCCCGTCTAACATGCCCCATCTACACTAGTCCCACCCCGACCAACATGACCCGTCTACACTAGACCCACCCAACCAACATGCCTCATCTACACTAGTCCCACCCCAACCAACGTGGCCCATCAACACTAGTCCCACCCTGACCAATATGCCCCATCAACACTAGTCCCACCACGACCAAAATGCCCCATCTACACTAGTCGCACCCCGACCAACATGCCTCATCTAAACTTGTCCCACTCCGACCAACATGCTCCATCTACACTAGTCTCACCCCGACCAACATGCCTCATCGACACTTGTCCCACCCTGACCAACATGCCCCATCTACACTAGTCCCACCCGACCAACATGCCCCATCTACACTAGTCCCATCCCGACCAACATGCCCCATCTACACTAGTCCTACCCGGACCAACATGCCTCATCTACACTCGTCTCACCCCGACCAACATGCCCTATCTACAGCAGTCCCACCCCGACCAACATGCCCCATCTACACTAGTCCCAGCCCGACCAACATGCCCCATCTACACTAGTCCCACCACGACTAACATGCCCCATCTACACTAGTCCCACCCCGACCAACATGTCCCATCTACACCAGTCCCACCCCGACCAACATGCCCCATCTACACTAGTCCCACCCCGACCAACATGCCCCATCTACACTAGTCCCATCCCGACCAACATGTCCCATCTACACTAGTCTCACCCTGACCAACATGCCCCATCGACACAAGTCTCACCCCGACCAACATGCCCATCTACACCAGTCCCAGCCCAACCAACATGCCCATCTACACCAGTCCCAGCCCAACCAACATACCCCATCTACACTAG
The DNA here is from genome assembly GCA_036785375.1 of Leucoraja ocellata. NCBI lineage: Eukaryota > Metazoa > Chordata > Chondrichthyes > Rajiformes > Rajidae > Leucoraja > Leucoraja ocellata. The sequence continues at coordinate 72,633 of JAWMAR010000933.1, read as the reverse complement.
TCCCACCCCGACCAACAAGCCCCATCTACACTAGTCCCACCCCGAACAACATGCCCCATCTAAACTGGTGCCACCCCGACCAACACGAACCATCTACACTAGTCCCACCCCGACCAACATGCCCCATCTACACTAGTCCCACCCCGACCAACATGCCCCATCTACACTAGTCCCACCCCGACCAACATGCCCCATCTACACTAGGCTAACCCCGACCAACATGCCCCGTCAACACTAGTCCCACCCGACCAACACGCTCCGTCTACACTGGTCCCACCCCGACCAACGTGCCTCATCTACACTTGTCCCACCCCGACCAACACCCCATCTACACTAGTCTCACCCCGACCATCATGCCCATCTACACCAGTCCCAGCCCAACCAACATACCCCATCTACACTAGTGCCACCCCGACCAACATGCCCCATCTACACTAGTCCCAGCCCGACCAACATGTCCCATCTACACTAGTCCCATCCCGACCAACATGTCCCATCTACACTAGTCTCACCCCGACCAACATGCCCCATCGACACAAGTCTCACCCCGACCAACATGTCCCATCTACACTAGGAGGCCCTCCCCGACCAACTTGCCCCATCTACACTAGTCCCTCCACGACCATCATGCCACATCTAAACTTGTCCCACCCAGACCAACATGCCCCATCTACACTACTCCCACCGCGACCAAATGCTCCATCTACACAGGCCCCACCCCGACTAACATGCCCCATCTACACTAGTCCCACCTCGACCATCATGACCCATCTACACTAGACCCACCCCGACCAACATCCCCATCTACACTAGTCCCACCCCAACCGACATGCCCCATCAACACTAGTCCCACCCGGACCAATATGCCCCATCTACACTAGTCCCACCCCGACCAACATGCCTCATCTAAACTAGTCCCACCCCAACCAACATGCCCCATCAACACTAGTCCTACCCCGACCAATATGCCCCATCAACACTAGTCCCACCCCGATCAACATGCCTCATCTAAACTTGTCCCACTCTGACCAACATGCTCCATCTACACTAGTCTCACCCCGACCAACATGCCTCATCTACACTTGTCCCACCCCGACCAACATGCCCCATCTACACTAGTCCCACCCTACCAACATGCCCCATCTACACTAGTCCCATCCCGACCAACATGCCCCATCTACACTAGTCCCACCCCGACCAACATGCCCTATCTAAACTAGTCCCATCCCGACCAACAAGCCCCATCTACATCAGTCACCCCGACCAACACCCCATCTACACTAGCCTCACCATGACCAACATGCCCCATCTACTCTAGTCCCACCCCGACCAACATGCCCCATCTACACTAGCCCCACCCTGACCAACATGCCCCATCTACTCTCGTCCCAGCTCGACCAACATGCCCCATCTACACTAGTCTCACCCCAACCAACATGCCCCATCTACACTAGCCCCACCCTGACCAACATGCCCCATCTACTCTCGTCCCAGCTCGACCAACATGCCCCATCTACACTAGTCCCACCCCGACCAACATGCCCCATCTACACTAGTCCCACCCCGACCAACATGCCCCATCTACACTAGTCCCACCCCGACAAACATGCCCCATCTACACTAGTCCCACCCAGACCAACATGCCCCATCTACACTAGTCCCACCCCGACCAACATGCCCCATCTATACTAGTCCCACCCACCAACATGCCCATCTACACTAGTCCCACCCCAACCAACATGCCCTATCAACACTACTCCCACCCCGACCAATATGCTCCATCTACACTAATCCCACCCCGACCAACATGCCTCATCTACACTAGTCCCACACCACCCAACATGCCCCATCAACACTAATCCCACCCCGACCAATATGCCCCATCAACACTAGTCCCAACCCGACCAATATGGCCCATCTACACTAGTCCCACCCCACCGACTTGCCTCATCTAAATTTGTCCCACTCCGACCAACATGCCCCATCTACACTAGTCTCACCCCGACCAACATGCCTCATCTACACTTGCCCCACCCCGACCAACATGCCCCACCTACTCTAGTCCCGCCCGACCAACATGCCCCATCTACACTAGTCCCATCCTGACCAACATGCCCCATCTACACTAGTCCTACCCGGACCAACATGCCTCATCTACACTCGTCTCACCCCGACCAACATGCCCTATCTACAGTAGTCCCACCCCGACAAACATGCCCCATCTACACTAGTCCCAGCCCGACCAACATGCCCCATCTACACTAGTCCCACCATGACTAACATGCCCCATCTACACTAGTCCCACCCCGACCAACATGCCCCATCTACTCTAGTCCCACCCCGACCAACATGCCCCATCTACACTAGCCCCACCCTGACCAACATGCCCCATCTACTCTAGTCCCAGCTCGACCAACATGCCCCATCTACACTAGTCCCACCCCAACCAACATGCCCCATCTACACTAGTCCCACCCCGACCAACATGCCCCATCTGCACTAGGAGGCCCACCCCGACCAACTTGCACCATCTACACTAGTCCCTCCACGACCATCATGCCACATCTAAACTTGTCCCACCCAGACCAACTTGCCCCATCTACACTAGTTCCACCGCGATCAACATGCCCCATCTACACAGGCCCCACCCCGACTAACATGCCCCATCTACACTAGTCCCACCCCGACCAACATGACCCGTCTACACTAGACCCACCCCGACCAACATGCCCCATCTACACAAGGCCCACCCCGACCAACATGCCCATCTACACTAGTCCCACCCGACCAACATGCCCCATCTACACTAGTGCCACCCCGACCAACATGCCCTATCTACACTAGTCCCATCCCGACCAACAAGCCCCATCTACATCAGTCACCCCGAGCAACACCCCATCTACACTAGCCCCACCATGACCAACATGCCCCATCTACTCTAGTCCCACCGCGACCAACATGCCCCATCTACACTAGCCCCACCCTGACCAACATGCCCCATCTACTCTAGTCCCAGCTCGACCAACATGCCCCATCTACACTAGTCCCACCCAGACCAACATGTCCCATCTACACTAGTCCCACCCCGACCAACATGCCCCATCTACACTAGTCCCACCCCGACAAACATGCCCCATCTACACTAGTCCCACCCAGACCAACATGTCCCATCTACACTAGTCCCACCCCGACCAACATGCCCCATCTATACTAGTCCCACCCTGACCAACATGCCCATCTACACTAGTCCCACCCCAACCAACATGCCCCATCTACACTAGTCCCACCCCGACCAACATGCCTCATCTACACTAGTCCCACCCCAACCAACATGCCCCATCAACACTAGTCCCACCCCGACCAATATACCCCATCAACACTAGTCCCACCCCGACCAATATGCCCTATCTACAGTAGTCCCACCCCGACAAACATGCCCCATCTACACTAGTCCCAACCCGACCAACGTGCCCCATCTACACTAGTCCCATCCCGACCAACATGCCCCATCTACACTAGTCCCACCCTGACCAACATGCCCTATCTACACTAGTCCCATCCCGACCAACAAGCCCCATCTACATCAGTCACCCCGACCAACACCCCATCTACACTAGCCCCACCATGACCAACATGCCCCATCTACTCTAGTTCTACCCCGATCAACATGCCCCATCTACACTAGCCCCACCCTGACCAACATGCCCCATCTACTCTAGTCCCAGCTCGACCAACAGGCCCCATCTACACTAGTCCCACCCAGACCAACATGTCCCATCTACACTAGTCCCATCCCGACCAACAAGCCCCATCTACACTAGTCCCACCCCAACCAACATGCCTCATCTAAACTTGTCCCACTCCGACCAACATGCCCCATCTACTCTAGTCCCAGCTCGACCAACATGCCCCATCTACACTAGTCCCACCCAGACCAACATGCCCCATCTACACTAGTCCCACCCCGACCAACATGCCCCATCTACACTAGTCCCACCCCGACAAACATGCCCCATCTGCACTAGTCCCACCCAGACCAACATGCCCCATCTACACTAGTCCCACCCCGACCAACATGCCCTATCAACACTAGTCCCACCCCGACCAATATGCCCCATCTACACTAGTCCCACCCTGACCAACATGCCTCATCTACACTAGTCCCACCCCGACCAATATGCCCCATCAACACTAGCCCCACCCCGACCAACATGCCCCATCTACACTAGTCCCACCCCAACCAACATGCCTCATCTAAACTTGTCCCACTCTGACCAACATGCCCCATCTACTCTAGTCCCAGCTCCACCAACATGACCCATCTACACTAGTCCCACCCCGACCAACATGCCCCATCTACACTAGTCCCACCCAGACCAACATGTCCCATCTACACTAGTCCCACCCCGACCAACATGCCCCAACTACACTAGTCCCACCCCGACAAACATGCCCCATCTACACTAGTCCCACCCAGACCAACATGTCCCATCTACACTAGTCCCACCCCGACCAACATGCCCCATCTATACTAGTCCCACCCTGACCAACATGCCCATCTACACTAGTCCCACCCCAACCAACATGCCCTATCAACACTAGTCCCACCCCGACCAACATGCCCCATCTACACTAGTCCCACCCCGACCAACATGCCTCATCTACACTAGTCCCACCCCAACCAACATGCCCCATCAACACTAGTCCCACCCCGACCAATATACCCCATCAACACTAGTCCCACCCCGACCAATATGCCCTATCTACACTAGTCCCACCCCGACCAACATGCCTCATCTAAACTTGTCCCACTCCGACCAACATGCCTCATCTACACTAGTCTCACCCCGACCAACCTGCCTCATCTACACTTGTCCCACCCCGACCAACATGCCCCATCTACACTAGTCCCACCCGACCAACATGCCCCATCTACACCAGTCCCATCCTGACCAACATGCCCCATCTACACTAGTCCTACCCGGACGAACATGCTTCATCTACACTCGTCTCACCCCGACCAACATGCCCTATCTACAGTAGTCCCACCCCGACACACATGCCCCATCTACACTAGTCACAGCCCGACCAACGTGCCCCATCTACACTACTCCCATCCCGACCAACATGCCCCATCTACACTAGTCCCACCCCGACCAACATGCCCTATCTACACTAGTCCCATCCCGACCAACAAGCCCCATCTACATCAGTCTCCCCGACCAACACCCCATCTACACTAGCCCCACCATGACCAACATGCCCCATCTACTCTAGTCCCAGCTCGACCAACATGCCCCATCTACTCTAGTTCCACCCGGACCAACATGTCCCATCTACACTAGCCCCACCCTGACCAACATGCCCCATCTACTCTAGTCCCAGCTCGACCAACATGCCCCATCTACACTAGTCCCACCCGGACCAACATGTCCCATCTACACTAGTCCCATCCCGACCAACAAGCCCCATCTACACTAGTCCCACCCCAACCAACATGCCTCATCTAAACTTGTCCCACTCCGACCAACATGCCCCATCTACTCTAGTCCCAGCTCGACCAACATGCCCCATCTACACTAGTCCAACCCCGACCAACATGCCCCATCTACACTAGTCCCACCCCGACCAACATGCCCCATCTACACTAGTCCCACCCCGGCAAACATGCCCCATCTGCACTAGTCCCACCCAGACCAACATGCCCCATCTACACTAGTCCCACCCCGACCAACATGCCCTATCAACACTAGTCCCACCCCGACCAATATGCCCCATCTACACTAGTCCCACCCTGACCAACATGCCTCATCTACACTAGTCCCACCCCGACCAATATGCCCCATCAACACTAGCCCCACCCCGACCAACATGCCCCATCTACACTAGTCCCACCCCAACCAACATGCCTCATCTAAACTTGTACCACTCTGACCAACATGCCCCATCTACTCTAGTCCCAGCTCGACCAACATGACCCATCTACACTAGTCCCACCCCGACCAACATGCCCCATCTACACTAGTCCCACCCCGACCAACATGCCCCATCTACACTAGTCCCACCCCGACAAACATGCCCCATCTACACTAGTCCCACCCAGACCAACATGCCCCATCTACACTAGTCCCACCCCGACCAACATGCCCCATCTATGCTAGTCCAACTCTGACCAACATGCCCATCTACACTTGTCCCACCCCAACCAACATGCCCCATCTACACTAGTCCCACCCCGACCAACATGCCTCATGTACACTAGTCCCACCCCGACCAATATGCCCCATCAACACTAGTCCCACCCCGACCAATATGCCCCATCTACACTAGTCCCACCCGAACCAACATGCCTCATCTAAACTTGTCCCACTGCGACCAACATGCCCCATCTACACTAGTCTCACCCCGACCAACATGCCTCATCTACACTTGTCCCACCCCGACCAACATGCCCCATCTACACTAGTCCCACCCCGACCAACATGCCCTATCAACACTAGTCCCACCCCGACCAATATGCCCCATCTACACTAGTCCCACCCTGACCAACATGCCTCATCTACACTAGTCCCACCCCAACCAATATGCCCCATCAACACTAGTCCCAGCCTTACCAACGTGCCCCATCTACACTAGTCCCATCCCGACCAACATGCCCCATCTACACTAGTTCCACCCCGACCAACATGCCCTATCTACACTAGTCCCATCCCGACCAACAAGCCCCATCTACATCAGTCATCCCGACCAACACCCCATCTACACTAGCCCCACCATGACCAACATGCCCCATCTACTCTAGTCCCACCCCGACCAACATGCCCCATCTACACTAGCCCCACCCTGACCAACATGCCCCATGTACTCTAGTCCCAGCTCGACCAACATGCCCCATCTACACTAGTCCCACCCCGACCAACATGCCTCATCTACACTTGTCCCACCCCGACCAACATGCCCCATCTACACTAGTCCCACCCCGACCAACATGCCCTATCAACACTAGTCCCACCCCGACCAATATGCCCCATCTACACTAGTCCCACCCCGACCAACATGCCTCATCTACACTAGTCCCACCCCAACCAATATGCCCCATCAACACTAGTCCCAGCCTTACCAACGTGCCCCATCTACACTAGTCCCATCCCGACCAACATGCCCCATCTACACTAGTTCCACCCCGACCAACAAGCCCCATCTACACTAGTCCCACCCCAACCAACATGCCTCATCTAAACTTGTCCCACTCCGACCAACATGCCCCATCTACTCTAGTCCCAGCTCGACCAACATGCCCCATCTACACTAGTCCAACCCCGACCAACATGCCCCATCTACACTAGTCCCACCCCGACCAACATGCCCCATCTACACTAGTCCCACCCCGACAAACATGCCCCATCTGCACTAGTCCCACCCAGACCAACATGCCCCATCTACACTAGTCCCACCCCGACCAACATGCCCTATCAACACTAGTCCCACCCCGACCAATATGCCCCATCTACACTAGTCCCACCCTGACCAACATGCCTCATCTACACTAGTCCCACCCCGACCAATATGCCCCATCAACACTAGCCCCACCCCGACCAACATGCCCCATCTACACTATTCCCACCCCAACCAACATGCCTCATCTAAACTTGTCCCACTCTGACCAACATGCCCCATCTACTCTAGTCCCAGCTCCACCAACATGACCCATCTACACTAGTCCCACCCAGACCAACATGTCCCATCTACACTAGTCCCACCCCGACCAACATGCCCCAACTACACTAGTCCCACCCCGACAAACATGCCCCATCTACACTAGTCCCACCCAGACCAACATGTCCCATCTACACTAGTCCCACCCCGACCAACATGCCCCATCTATACTAGTCCCACCCTGACCAACATGCCCATCTACACTAGTCCCACCCCAACCAACATGCCCTATCAACACTAGTCCCACCCCGACCAACATGCCCCATCTACACTAGTCCCACCCCGACCAACATGCCTCATCTACACTAGTCCCACCCCAACCAACATGCCCCATCAACACTAGTCCCACCCCGACCAATATACCCCATCAACACTAGTCCCACCCCGACCAATATGCCCTATCTACACTAGTCCCACCCCGACCAACATGCCTCATCTAAACTTGTCCCACTCCGACCAACATGCCTCATCTACACTAGTCTCACCCCGACCAACCTGCCTCATCTACACTTGTCCCACCCCGACCAACATGCCCCATCTACACTAGTCCCACCCGACCAACATGCCCCATCTACACCAGTCCCATCCTGACCAACATGCCCCATCTACACTAGTCCTACCCGGACGAACATGCTTCATCTACACTCGTCTCACCCCGACCAACATGCCCTATCTACAGTAGTCCCACCCCGACAAACATGCCCCATCTACACTAGTCCCAGCCCGACCAACGTGCCCCATCTACACTACTCCCATCCCGACCAACATGCCCCATCTACACTAGTCCCACCCCGACCAACATGCCCTATCTACACTAGTCCCATCCCGACCTACACTAGCCCCACCATGACCAACATGCCCCATCTACTCTAGTTCCACCCCGACCAACATGCCCCATCTACACTAGCCCCACCCTGACCAACATGCCCCATCTACTCTAGTCCCAGCTCGACCAACATGCCCCATCTACACTAGTCCCACCCAGACCAACATGTCCCATCTACACTAGTCCCATCCCGACCAACAAGCCCCATCTACACTAGTCCCACCCCAACCAACATGCCTCATCTAAACTTGTCCCACTCCGACCAACATGCCCCATCTACTCTAGTCCCAGCTCGACCAACATGCCCCATCTACACTAGTCCAACCCCGACCAACATGCCCCATCTACACTAGTCCCACCCCGACCAACATGCCCCATCTACACTAGTCCCACCCCGGCAAACATGCCCCATCTGCACTAGTCCCACCCAGACCAACATGCCCCATCTACACTAGTCCCACCCCGACCAACATGCCCTATCAACACTAGTCCCACCCCGACCAATATGCCCCATCTACACTAGTCCCACCCTGACCAACATGCCTCATCTACACTAGTCCCACCCCGACCAATATGCCCCATCAACACTAGCCCCACCCCGACCAACATGCCCCATCTACACTAGTCCCACCCCAACCAACATGCCTCATCTAAACTTGTACCACTCTGACCAACATGCCCCATCTACTCTAGTCCCAGCTCGACCAACATGACCCATCTACACTAGTCCCACCCCGACCAACATGCCCCATCTACACTAGTCCCACCCCGACCAACATGCCCCATCTACACTAGTCCCACCCCGACAAACATGCCCCATCTACACTAGTCCCACCCAGACCAACATGCCCCATCTACACTAGTCCCACCCCGACCAACATGCGCCATCTATGCTAGTCCAACTCTGACCAACATGCCCATCTACACTTGTCCCACCCCAACCAACATGCCCCATCTACACTAGTCCCACCCCGACCAACATGCCTCATGTACACTAGTCCCACCCCGACCAATATGCCCCATCAACACTAGTCCCACCCCGACCAATATGCCCCATCTACACTAGTCCCACCCGAACCAACATGCCTCATCTAAACTTGTCCCACTGCGACCAACATGCCCCATCTACACTAGTCTCACCCCGACCAACATGCCTCATCTACACTTGTCCCACCCCGACCAACATGCCCCATCTACACTAGTCCCACCCCGACCAACATGCCCTATCAACACTAGTCCCACCCCGACCAATATGCCCCATCTACACTAGTCCCACCCTGACCAACATGCCTCATCTACACTAGTCCCACCCCAACCAATATGCCCCATCAACACTAGTCCCAGCCTTACCAACGTGCCCCATCTACACTAGTCCCATCCCGACCAACATGCCCCATCTACACTAGTTCCACCCCGACCAACATGCCCTATCTACACTAGTCCCATCCCGACCAACAAGCCCCATCTACATCAGTCATCCCGACCAACACCCCATCTACACTAGCCCCACCATGACCAACATGCCCCATCTACTCTAGTCCCACCCCGACCAACATGCCCCATCTACACTAGCCCCACCCTGACCAACATGCCCCATGTACTCTAGTCCCAGCTCGACCAACATGCCCCATCTACACTAGTCCCACCCAGACCAACATGTCCCATCTACACTAGTCCCATCCCGACCAACAAGCCCCATCTACACTAGTCCCACCCCAACCAACATGCCTCATCTAAACTTGTCCCACTCCGACCAACATGCCCCATCTACACTAGTCCCACCCCGACCAACATACCCCATCTACACCAGTCCCACCCCGACCAACATGCCCCATCTACACTAGTCCCACCCCGACCAACATGCCCCATCTACACTAGTCTCACCCCGACCAACATGCCTCATCTACACTTGTCCCACCCCGACCAACATACCCCATCTATACTAGTCCCACCCGACCAACATGCCCCATCTACACTAGGCCCACCCCGACCAACATGCCCCATCTACACTAGTCCCACCCCAACCAACATGCCCCATCTACACTAGTCCCACCCAGACCAACATGCCCCATCTACACTAGTCCCACCCCGCCCAACATGCCCCATCTATACTAGTCCCACCCTGACCAACATGCCCATCTACACTAGTCCCACCCCAACCAACATGCCCTATCAACACTAGTCGCCCCCCGACCAATATGCCCCATCTACACTAGTCCCACCCCGACCAACATGCCTGATCTACACTAGTCCCACCCCAACCAACATGCCCCATCAACACTAGTCCCACCCCGACCAATATGCCCCATCAACACTAGTCCCACCCCGACCAATATGCCCCATCTACATTAGTCCCACCCCGACCAACATGCCTCATCTAAACTTGTCCCACTCCGACCAACATGCCCCATCTACACTAGTCTCACCCCGACCAACATGCCTCATCTACACTTGTCCCAACCCGACCAACATGCCCCATCTACACTAGTCCCACCCGGCCAACATGCCCCATCTACACCAGTCCCATCCCGACCAACATGCCCCATCTACACTAGTCCTACCCGGACGAACATGCCTCATCTACACTCGTCTCAACCCGACCAACATGCCCTATCTACACTAGTCCCACCCCGACCAACATGCCCCATCTACACTAGTCCCACCCCGCCCAACATGCCCCATCTTTACTAGTCCCACCACGACCAACATGTCCCATCTACACTAGTTCACCCCGACCAACATGCCCCATCTACATCACTCACCCCGACCAACATGCCCATCTACACAAGACCCACCTGCCAGCGTTTGTCCCATATCCCTCCAAACGTGTCCTATCCATGCACCTGTCATTGTGTTGTGATAGTCCCAGCCTCAACGACCTCCTCCGGCAGCTCGTTCCACACAACCGCTGTGTGGAAAAGTTGCCCCTCAGATTCCTGTTCAATTTTTCCCACCCGTCCTCACTCACCTTAAACACATTTCCTCGGGTCCTTGAGTCCCCTACTCAGGGCAAGAGACTCTGTGCGTCTACCCGATCTATTCCTCTGGTGAGATAGATCTTATATTGTACACCTCTATAAGATCACCCCGCATCCTCCTGTGCTCCAAGGAATAGAGTCCCAGTCTTCCCCAACCTCTCCCTGTAGCACAGACCCCTCAAGTCCCGGCAACATCCTCGTAAATCTTCTCCGCACCCTTTCCAAGCTCAACGACATCTTTCCTGTAACACGGTGCCCGGAACTGAGTGCAATACTCTAAATGCAGCCTCACCAACGTCTTGTGCAACCAACGTGATTTCCCAACTTCTAGACTCAATACAGAGAGACAGAGAGAGAGACCAACACGGAGAGAGATACAGAGAATGAGACAGACGGAGAGACACAGAGAGACAGACAGAGAGAGAGACATAGTGGGAAACAGACATAATGAGAGAGACAGAGAGAGACAGAGAGAGAGACAGAGAGAGAGAGAGAGACAGAGAGAGAGAGAGACAGGGAGAGAGAGAGACAGGGAGAGAGAGAGAGAGACAGAGAGAGAGATAGATAGAGAGAGAGAGAGAGAGAGAGAAAGAGAGAGAGAGAGAGAGAGAGTGAGGGAGAGAGACAGACAGAGAGAGACAGAGGGAGAAAGACAGCAAGAGACCGAGGGACAGAGGGGGAGAGAGAGAGGGAGACCAAGAGAGGGACAGAGACAGAAAGAGAGAGACAGAGTGAGAGAGAGAGATGCAGAGAGAGGGAGAGAGAGAGAGAGAGAGAGAGAGAGCGATAGAGTGAGAGAGAGACAGAGAGAGGAGAGACCGTGAGGAGAGTGAGAGAGACAGATAGAGAGAGACAGAGAGAGACTGACGGAGAGACAGAGAGAGAGACAGAGAGAGAGACAGAGAGAGAGAGAGGGAGAAAGCAAGATAGTTACAGAGAGGAAGACAACAGAGGGACAGGGAGAGAGGGAGAGACAGAGACAGAGAGAAAGAGAGAGAGAACATACAGAGAGAGATACAGAGAGAGACAGAGAGAGAGTGCTGGAGTAACTCAGCTCGTCAGGCAGCATCTGCGGAGAAGATAAACACAAGTGCTGGAGTAACTCAGAGGGACAGGCAGCATCTGTGGAGAGAATGAATGGGTGACATTTTGGGTCGAGATCCATCATTGGTTTAGTTTAGTTTAGAGATGCAGCGCGGAAACAGGTATTTTGGCCCACGGAGTCCGTGCCGACAGCGATCACCCCGTACACTAGAACTATCCTAAGCACATTAGGGACAATTTAACAATTTTTGCAGAGACCGATTAATCTACAATCCTGAACGTCTTTGAAATGTTGGAGGAAACCGGAGCACCCGGAGTAAAAGCCCACGCAGGTCAAAGGGAGAACGTACAAACTCCACAGAGACAGCACCCGTAGTCAGGATCGAGCCCGGGTCTCTGGCGGTGAGGCAGCAACTGTACCGCTGCGCCACTGTGCCGCGCAGAATTATATAACGGCTTCCACCGCCATAAACGCACCCAATATGTGCTAGTAATGTCCTGTTTGCCAGCTTGTTGATCCTCTGTGTTCCCCTCCTGCAGGGTTTAGGAGTCGTTGCTATGGATGGAGAGACGGGGACCTGAGCAGCCATTGAGGGCGGTCAGGGTTCCGGTGAGCCCCCCCCCCCCCCCCACCCCCCCCCCCCCATCTGCTCGGTGTGCGGGCTGAGCTTCGAGCGGCTGAGCTGCGATGGAGGACTACATGATGGGACACAACAAGGAGAAGCGTTATGAGTGTGACGTGTGTGGCCAGGCCTGTCAGTACCCGAGCCAGCTGGAGATCCACCGGCGGGTGCACACGGGAGAACGCCCCTTCGACTGCTCGGAGTGCGGCAAGAGCTTCACCCGCTCCAGCCACCTGCTGCGGCACAACCGCGTGCACTCCGGCGAGAGGCCCTTCACCTGCTCCGACTGCGGCAAGAGCTTCAAGATGGCACAACACCTGAAATTGCACTGGCGGGTGCACAGCAGTGAGCGGCCCTTCACCTGCACCGACTGCGGAAAGACTTCAAGTCGTCCTCGCACCTGAAGGAGCACAAGCGCCTGCACACCGGGGAGCAGCCCTACACCTGCAGCGACTGTGGCAAGGGCTTCATCCGCACAAGGAACCTGCTGGTGCACCAGCGCACCCACACCGGCGAGCGCCCCTACACCTGCGCCCAATGTGGCAACAGCTTCATCCAGTCCAGTCATCTGCTGGTGCACCAGCGCACCCACTCCGGCGAGCGCCCCTACACCTGTGCCCAGTGCGGAAAGGACTTCACCCACTCCAGCAACCTGCGGGTGCACCAGCGCTCCCATACCGGCGAGCGCCCCTACACTTGCGCCCAGTGCGGCAAGGCCTTCAACCATTCCAGTTACCTGCTGGTACACCAGCGCACCCACACCGGCGAGCGCCCCTACACCTGTGCCCAGTGCGGCAAGGGCTTCACCCGCTCCTCAAGCTGCTGTCCCATCAGCGGGTGCACGCATGCGACCGTCCCATCCCCAGCCCGGTGTGTGGAGAGCGCTTTGCCATGGTCTCCCACGCCCTGCCTCACCAACGCGTGCACACCAATGGCCAGCCCTACGACTGCCCGTACTGCGGTGAGGAGTTTGACAGCTCGCGGGGGTTGCGGCAGCACCGGCGGGTTCACGCCGGCGAGCAGCCTGCTCCCACTGTGACAAGAGAGCACGGGGGCTGCGGGAGCACCAGCGGATACACACCGGAGTGAGATCCTTTGTGTGCGATTAGTGTGGCAAGGCACACTCGTAAACCCCTAAACTACTCGTACGGTCCTTGAAAGCCCTGGAATTTGAAACTGTTTCAAGGCCCTGAAAGTCCACGGATTTATCACAGGTCCTTGTACATCCTTGAAAATGTATTTTATCTGATAAAAGTATTAATTCAAGCAGTAATGTGGCGTTTTTTCAACATTTATAGGTAATTTTATTAAAAGTCAGGAAAAATTGTTAGATATGTTTGCCAATGACGTTCCCTGTTGGAGGGAGGGGAGGAGAGTCAGACCTGGCTGTCTGCATCCTGAGGTTGTGGGCCTGGTGCTGAGATGACGGCTCTGGCCCGCTGGTGGCCAGTGGAGTGTGAGGGTGTGATTAGTGTGTGTGTGGGAGTGTGTGTGTGTATGGCTGAGTGTGTGTGTGAGTGTGTGTGTGAGAGTGTGTGTGGGTGCGTGTGTGGGTGTGTATGGGTGCGTGTGGGGGGGGGTGGGTGTGTATGGGTGCGTGTATGTGTGGATCGGTCTGTGGATGAATGTGTGTGTATATGTGTGGGTGTGTATGTGTGTGAGAGTGTGTGTGAGTGTGTATGGGTGAGTGTGAATGGGTAAGTGAGAGAGAGTGTAAGGGAGTGGGGATGAGTGTGGGTGAGGGAGTGGGGTTGTGTGTAAGTGTGGGTGAGAGTGTAAGGGAGTGTGGGTTAGAGTGGGTGAGTGTGAGGCAGTGTGTAGGTAAGTGAGTGTGTGTGGTTGAGGGAGTGTATGGGTGAGTGTGCAAGAGAGTGAGTGTGTGGGGGTGAGTGTGTGCGTGGGTGAGTGTGTGATTGAGGGAGTGTATGGGTGAGTGTGGGCGAGTAAGCGGAAGTGTGGGTATGTGGGGGAGAGTGAGTATGTGTCGGAGTGTGTGGGTATAGGTGTTGGTTAACCTTGATTGGTGGCTACAAGTTTTGTTTTGAATTTCTTCCATTTGTTTTACTTAAGTTCTTTTGCGAGTTCATTAAATTTATAAAACTGACATTTCTCTATGTTTTTCTACGGCCAGCAAAAATGTGCCAGATATATAATGTGGCCCTCCCTCATGGTGAAAAGTTTGGAGGCCCCTGTTGTAAGGTATAATTTAACAAAATTACAGTATAAATTACGGGTAAACAAGCATGCAAATGGTGTCATATCAAGGTCTAATTATCAACAATGTCATGTGTAAAGGATACGTCTCTCTAACTAGAGTAAACAAGCGAGGAACATGTATCATGTTACAAGTAGGTGTAGGTGTAATATATATATTTTCAATATGACAAGTGTAAACAAGCAAGGAGTTGGTGTCATTTTAAGGTATGATTATCACACATTTTCTGTGTAAATTAAGAAGTGACAAACAAGTGAAATGTGTTATTTTAAGGTACAATAAATTACAGTATAGATTTAGGGTAAATGGGCAAGAAAATGGTGTAATTTCAAGGTGCAATTACCAACATTTTCTGGATCCCAATCTCTCTTCCTCTTATTCCAGTTATTTTCCTGTCTCATGCCTGATGACTGGAGGTCAGTGCGACAGGCCTGTAGTCTTTAATACCAGCAATCCTTGTCTTTTTGGGTACAGGGACAATAGTGGAGACTTTGAAGCAGGCAGGGACAGTAC
>JAWMAR010000933.1:0-56518 GCA_036785375.1 Leucoraja ocellata | reverse complement strand
CATCCAGTGAATTGGCCTCTACTGCCTTCTGTGGCAGACAATTCCACAGATTCACAGCTCTCTGGGTGAAAAAGGTTTTCCCCCATCTCAGTCCTAAATGGCTAACCCCTTATTCTTAAACTGGGGCCCATGGTTCTGGACTGCCATGGTTCTGGATAGGAAAAAGCATACTCGTTTTGTAAATGGTTTTTGGAAGCAGATTGGATTCAGATTTTGCAATATAATTGTCAATAAGGAACAATTCTTTATGAAATATTTCCCATTAGGCGTATAATTCTTTAATAAACATTGGGGATTGGGAGGGGCCTCACAAGCCTAGAGCCTCCCTCTCAAATAATAGATTAAAACTGATGGTATTATGTAGCAATGTAGCAAATTTCGTGATTTGAAAAATCAAGTCTGCAATTTATCCCATCAGATAAAACATAAAGAGAAGTTTAATTTGACACCTAATTCACTTTCATATTAAAAAGGTTATGACCATTTTCATACTCTGACATTAGCATCTTGTACCCTATTGCTTTTCCATTGACTTAACACAAAAGCTGTGATCGAGGACAGTCAAAATCCCATAACGTTCTTAAAAATTAAGAGAACTGAATGAAATTTTCTGTTATTATAGATTGAAACATTCTGAAACAAATATGAAACAATCTTACTTGGATGACCTGACATTAAAGCATATAATTAGTTAGTTACCCAACTGTAGCTAATTACAAAATTCAATTACTAGATCTAAACATCTATCCATTTCTTAAGAAAATATTAACATTTTTTAAATCTCTCTCCCTCACTCTCCCCCTCTTTCTCATTATTTTTCTCCCCCTCTATGATCATGGCTGATCATCCAACTCAGTATCCCACTCCCTGCCTTCTCTCCATACCCCCTGATCCCTTTAGCCAAAAGGGCCACATCTAACTCCCTCTTAAATATAGCCAACAAACTGGCCTCAACTACCTTCTGTGGCAGAGAATTCCAGAGATTCACCACTCTCTGTGTGAAAAATGTTTTCCTCATCTCGTTCCTAAAATATTTCCCCCTTATCCTTATCCCCTTGTTCTGGACTTCCCCAACATCGGAAACAATCTTCCTGCATCTAGACTTTCCAACCCCTTAAGAATTTTGTAAGTTTTTATAAGATCCCCCTCAATCATCTAAATTTTAGCGAGTACAAACCGAGTCTATCCAGTCTTTCTTCATATGAAAGTCCTGACATCTGTGGGACGACAGATGGCACAATGGGCTAAATGTTCGGCTGGCGACCGGAAGGTAGCTGGTTCGAATCCCGCTTGGAGTGCATGCTGTCGTTGTGTCCTTGGGGCAAGACACTTCACCCACCTTTGCCTGTGTGTAAATGTAATGTAATTATGTGAAGCATTTTGGGGTCAATGCAAGTTGACTAAAAATGTGCTATATAAATAAGATTATTATTATTATTATCCCAGGAATCAGTCTGGTGAACCTTCTCTGTACTCCCTCTATGGCAATAATGTCTTTCCTCAGATTAGGGGACCAAAACTGTACGCAATACTCCAGGTGTGGTCTCACCAAGACCTTGTACAACTGCAGTAGAACCTCCCTGCTCCTATACTCAAATCCTTTTGCTATGAATGCTAACATACCATTCACCTTCTTCACTGCCTGCTGCACCTGCATGCCTACTTTTAATGAGTGGTGTACCATGATACCCAGGTCTCGTTGCATCTCCCCCTTTCCTAATTGGCCACCATTCAGATAATAGTCTACTTTCCTGTTTTTGCCACCAAAGTGGATAACCTCACATTTATCCACAGTTAGATGTGGCCCTTGTGGCTAAAGGGATCAGGGGGTATGGAGAGAAGGCAGGTACAGGATACTGAGTTGGATGATCAGCCATGATCATATTGAATGGCGGTGCAGGCTCGAAGGGTCGAATGGCCTACTCCTTCAACTATTTTCTGTTTCTATGGCCCTCTCTTCTCTCTCTCTCTCTGTCTCTCCCTCTCAGTCTCTCATTCTGTCTCTCTCACTGTCTCTCTCCCTGTCCCCTCTCTCTCTCCATCTCTCGCTTCTTTCCTTCTCCCTGTCTCTCTCTCTCTCTCTATCTCTCGCTCTCACTCTCTCTGTCTCTTTCCCAACTGCCTATCTCTCCCTACGTGTCTCGCTGTTTTTCTCTCTCTATATCTGTCTCTGCATCTTTCTCTGACTGTCTCTCTCCTTCTCTCTCCCTCTCTATCTCTCTTTGTCTCTCTTTCTCTCTCTTTCTCTATTTCTCTCCCACTGTGTCTCTCTCGCTTAATTTTCAATTTTTTAAGTCAAACACTTTATTGGCATGATAAAAAATACATTGTTATATTTCCAAAGTATATAACATGACATACATATTTAAAATGCATCAGTATAAATACAAGTCTACAGTGCATGGATAGATATATCCCTGTACATAAACTCACAATAGGCCTATAGCCCTTTATTGATGCTACACGTTCTTGCAGCTGCAGCAGTACAACACAAAAGCAAGTTTAGCAATTCACTATTCATTTCTTAGTGTCAGTTAATGTCAATTAGTGTGTGCGTACATATGTGCATGTTGGTCATTCACCGTCTCTCTGGTTATGGCATGCTGTTACGTATTGTGCCTTATTTCCTTCGCCAATTATTATTCTTAGTTTTGATGTATCATCTAGTTCTTTAAAATCAGGGGTTGCCACACTGAGTTTGTCAAAGTATGCTTTCCTTGTTTTGTCAAATTGTTTGCATTTTAGGAGGAAGTGCACCTCAGTTTCAACCTCATCTGTCAAACAGTGGCCCCATATTCTGTATTCTCTTGGTTGCCAGAATCTCTTCTGTCTTCCTGTCCCTCTCTTTCCCCCTCCCTCTGTCTCTCTCTCTCTCTCACTCTCTCTATTTCTCTGCCTCTGCCTCTCTCTCTCTGTCTCCCTCTGTCTCCCCCCTCTCTCTCTCTCTGTCCCTTGCTCTGCCTCTCTCTCTCTCTGTCCCTTGCTCTGTCTCTCTGTCTCTCACTGTCTCTGTCTGTCTGTCTCCCTCTGTCTTTCCGACTCTCTCTCTCTCTCTGTCTGTCTGTCTCTCTCTCACATACTCATAGATACATCGACAATAGGTGCAGGAGTAGAGGCCATTCGGCCCTTCACCGCCATTCAATCTGATCATGGCTGATCATCCAACTCAGTATCCCGTACCTGCCTTCTCTCCAAACCCCCTGATCCCTTTAGCACGAGGGCAACTTCTAACTCCCTCTTAAATAGAGCCAATGAACTGGCCTCAACTACCTTCTGTGGCAGAGAGTTCCACAGATTCACCACTCTCTGTGTGAAAAATGTTTTTTCTCTTCTCGGTCTTAAAGGATTTACCCTCTATCCTGAAGCTGTGACCCCTTGTCCTGGACTTCCCGGTCTCTCTCTGTGTCACTCCCTCTCTCTCTTTCTCTCTCTCCCTCTCTCTGTCTCCCCCCCTCTCTCCCTCTCTCTCTCTCTCTCTCTCTCAGTGTCTCTCTCTCTCTCCCTCCCTCTCTCTGTATCTCTCTATGTCTCTCTCTCCGTTTCTCTCTGTATCTCTCTGTCTCTCTATGTGTCTCACTCTCTCTGTCTCTCTCTCTCTCACCTCTGTCTGTCTCTCACCCCCTCTGTGGCTATATATGTCTCCCCCTCTGTGTCTCCCTCTCTCTCCCACTGTCACTATCTCTGTCTCTCTCCGTTTCTCTGACTGTATCTCTCAGTCTCTCTTTCTCGCTGTCTCTCCCTCCGTTTCTCACCATTTCTCTCTCTCTGTCTCCCTCTCCATTTCTCTGTTTCTCTCTTTCTTTCTCTCTCTCTGCATCTCTCTCTCTATTTCTCGCTATCCCTCTCTCTATCTCTCTCCATTTTTCTCTGCCACTGTCCCTCTCACTGACACTCTCTTTCTCCCTCTCCCTCTCTCTCTCTTTCTCTCTGTCTCTCTCTGTCTGCCACTTATTATCTGTCACTCTCTGGCTCTGTCTCCCTCTCCCTCAGTATCTCCCTCTCACTCCCTGTCTCTCTCTCCCTTTCTGACTCTCTCATCCCTGTCTGTCTGTTTCGCTGTATCTCTCTTTGTATCGGTCTCTCTCTCCCTTTCTCTTTCTCCCTCTCTCTCTCTGTCTCTATCTCTCTCTGTCTCTCTCTATCCCTCCCCCCTCTCACTCTCTCTCTATGTATTGAGTCTGAGAAGTTGGGAGGTCACGTTGCTGTTGTACAAGACGTTTGTGAGGCTGCATTTAGAGTATTGCATTCAGTTCTGTGCACCGTGTTACAGGAAAGATGTCGTTGAGCTTGGAAAGGGCGCGGAGAAGATTTACAAGGATGTTGACCGGACTCAAGGGGCCTTAGCTACAGGGAGAGGTTGGGGCAAAGGGCTGGGACTCTATTCCTTGGAGCACAGGAGGATGAGGGGTGATCTTATAGAGGTGTACAAAATCACCAGAGGAATAGATCGGGTAGACACACTCTTGCCCTGAGTAGGGGAATTGAGGACCTAAGGACATGTGTTGAAGGTGAGTGAGGCGGGGGTGGGAAAAATTGAATAGGAACCTGAGGGGCAACTTTTCCACAGAGAGGGTGGTGAGTATATGGAACAAGCTGCCGGAGGTAGTTGAGGCTGGGACTATCGCAACACTTGGACGGGTACATGGCTAGGACAAGTTTGGAGGGATATGGGCCGCTGGCAGGTGGTTCTTGTATAGATGGGGCATGTTGGTCAGGGTGGGACTAGTGTAGATGGGGCATGTTGGTCGTGGTGGGACTAGTGTAGATGGGGCATGTTGGTCGGGGTGGGACTAGTGTAGACGGGGCATGTTGGTCCGGGTGGGACTAGTGTAGATGGGGCATGTTGGTTGGTGTGGGACTAGTGTAGATTGGGCATGTTGGTCAGGGTGGGACTAGTGTAGATGGGGCATTTTGGCCGGTGTGGGCAGGTTGGGTTGAAGGGCTTGTCTCTTTCTCTCTCGTTCTGTCTGTCCGTCTCTCTCTCTCTCTCCCCCCACACTGAAGTCACACCAGCTTCTAATTTTCAGCCGGTTTCCTTTACTGAATCTCTCTCTGTCTCTCTCTCTATCTATCTCTCCCTCTATCTCTCCCTCTCTACATCAATATATCACCCTCTCTCTCTGTCTGTCTTTCTCTCTTCATATCTTTCTCTCTTCATGTCTCTCTCTCTCTCTCTCTCTCTCTCTCTCTCTCTCTCTCTCTTTCTCACTCTCTCTGTCTCTCTCTCACTGTATCTCTCTCTCTCTCTCTCTGTGTCTCTCTGTCTCTCTCCTCTCTCTGTCTCTCTCCCTCTCTCTCTCCGCCTCTCTCTCTCTCCCTCTCCCTCACTGTCCCCCCCTCTCTCTCTCTCTCTCTCTCCCTCTCTGGACGGAGGATTTGGGTGAACATAGTCCCATTCCTGCCAACCGTGGGCCTAACTGCAGATAGATACACAACGTACTCAACACATAGGACAGGAAAGAGAAATGATCTGCAAATAGAACCGCCATTGTCCAGGACAGATATTTATAAGGACACGTTCTTTGTAAGATCCGCAATGGAATGGAATAAACGAGACAACAAAACCGTCTAAATGTTTAAGAAGGAACTGCAGATGCTGGAAAACCGAAGGTAGACACAAAATGCTGGAGTAGCTCAGCGGGTGAGGCAGCATCTATGGAGCGAAGGAAATAGGTGACGATTCGGATTGAGACCCTTCTTCAGACTCGAGAACCATTTCCTTCACTCCATAGATGCTGCCTCACAAGCTGAGTTTTTGTTCAACAACAAGTCAAATCACCTTCACTGGACAATAGGACAACAGGTGCAGGAGGAGGCTATTCGGCCCTTCGAGCCAGCACCGCCATTCAATGTGATCATGGCTGATCATCCCCAATCAGTACCCCGTTCGTGACTTCTCCCCATATCCCCTGACTCCGCTATCTTTAAGAGCCCTATCTAGCTCTCCCTTGAAAAAAAATCCAGTGAACCGGCCTCGACCGCCTTCTGAAGCAGAAAATCCCATAGACTCACAACTCTCTGGGTGGAAAAGTTTCTCCTCATCTCAGTCCAAAATGGTCACAGATTCACAACTTTCTAGGTGGAAGAGTTTCTCATCTCCGTTCTAAATGGCCGGCGCCTTATTCTTAAACTGTGGCCCCTGGTTCCGGACTCCTCCAACATCGGGAACATGTTTCCTGCCTCTAGCGTGTCCAAACCCTTAACAATCTTATATGTTTCAATACGAATCCCTCTCATCCTTCTAAACTCCAGAGTGTACAAGCCCAGCCGCTCCATTCTCTCAGCATATGACAGTCCCCCACGTCCCGGGAATTAACCTGGTGAGCCTACGCTGGGCTCCCTGAATAGCAAGAATGTCCTTCCTCAAATGAGGAGACCAAAACTGTACACAATACTCCAGGTGTGGTCTCACCAGGGATGGAGAGAGAGGGACAGAGATGGGTGAGAGACGGAGAGACAGGGAGACAGAGGGAGAGAGAGGGAGAGAGGGAGAGAGGGAGAGGGGGAGAGAGGGGGAGAGGGGGAGAGGGGGAGAGGGGGAGAGGGGGAGAGAGAAAGAGGTTGAGAGAGAGGGGGAGAGAGGGGGAGAAAGAAGGGGAGAGGGAGAGGGGAGCGCCTGCCAGCGCCTGTGCATGCTCGCCCTGCTGCATTTTAAGTTACTGTTATTTGTTTTTAAATCTCTGAATGGGCTCGCCCCGCCTTACCTCTCTGAGCTGCTCCACCCATACACTCCTGCCCGGTCCCTCAGGTCAGCTGGTCAGCTGCTCCTGGAGGTACCGAGGTCTAGTCGGAGGCTCAGAGGGGATAGAGCCTTCTCTGTTGCTGCTCCGGCACTCTGGAACACCCTGCCGCTGCACATCAGACAGGCCCCCTCACTGTCCATCTTCAAATCCAGTGTTAAAACGCATTTGTACTCCCTGGCTTTTGACCATGCCTGAGGCTTTGCTTCTGTTTGTGGTGTTTTTGATGTTTCTTTATTTTACATGTCTTTTCCTACTATTTCTTTTGATTGTTATTTTTGGTGTGTATTAACTTTTTTGTCAATGATTAGTGATGTACAGCACTTTGTTGCAGCTATGTTTGTTTTTAAAGTGCTCTATAAATAAAATTATTATTATTATTATTATTATTATTAAGGGAATGCATGCATCACTGGCTGCATTGCTGCCTCTCCCGCTGCATGCCGGCGCTTTTATCCTCACCTGATCTTCACAGCTGCATTCCCGCACCGTTGAGTGACGAACCTCTCGTCCACAAAGGCGCTTCCGGCGGGAGGGGGGACGCTTTAGGGCGGCGCACCGGCTCTGGCAAAGCGGGACGGCGGGTCTAAAGTGTCTGGGTGGAGGGAGAAACGCCAAATGTTGGTTCCGGGGTGGTATTTTTGTGCATTGAGGGTGGGATGGAGAAGAAAAAGGAGGGGGACAACGAGGGAGGGAGAAGGAGGGAATGAGTGTGAGAGAAAGTTTGGGAGAGTTTAGAAAAGTTTTCAGAAACTTTTGAGAACGTTTTTACGAAGTTTTGGAGAAATTGAGAGGGAGGGAGGGAGAGAGAACCTGAAAAGCTGCCTAGGTTGTCCGTACACAACAATGCTGGAGAAACTCAGCGGGTGCAGCAGCATCTATGGAACAAAGGAAATGGGCGACATTTCGGGCCGAAACCCTTCTTCAGACTGAACGGGTCTGAAGAAGGGTTTCGGCCCGAAACGTCGCCTATTTCCTTCGCTCCATAGATGCTGCTGCACCCGCTGAGTTTCTCCAGTATTTTTGTGTACCTTCGATCTTCCACCATCTGCAGTTCCTTCTTGAACACTTTGCCTAGGTTGTCCGGCTGGCACCAGGGAAAAAAGCTAAGCGAGAGCCCTGGGGGGGGGGGGGGGGGGGGGGGGGGGGGGGGGGGGGAGCGGGGGATTGAACTTACGTAGACGTGATTGTACGCATCTGCAGCTTCACATTCTCCCCATTAACATCGACCGTCTTGAAATCCACTCCGATAGTAGTGATGTGGCTACCTGTAAGAGAGAGAGAGAAAGAGAGAGAGAGAGAGAGAGAGAGAGAGAGGGAGAGGAAGAGGGAGAGGGAGAGGGAGAGGGAGAGAGGGAGTCGGAGAGAGGGAGTCACAGAGAGGGAGTTGGAGAGAGGGAGTCGGAGAGATGGAGAGAGACAAAGAGCAAGAGAAAGACAGAGAGAGGCGAAACAGAGAGTGGGAGGGGGAGGGGGAGAGAGAGAGACAGAGGGACGGAAGGAGAGGTAGGGAGGGAGAGGGAGAGAAGGGAGAGAGGTGGAGGGGAGAGAGAGGTGGAGGGGAAAGAGATGTTCAAACACTTCGGGGAAACAGACCCTCCTGTCCTCGTCCCTCCCTCTCCATTTCGTTCTCCCTCTCACTGCTCCTCTCTCCCTCCCTCCCCTTCCTCCTTCCTTCTCTCTCCCCCTCCCTCCTCCCTCATTCTCTCTCTCTCTCCCCCTCCCTCCTTCTCTCCCTCCCCTCTCTCTTCCTACCTGAGAATGTGTTTTCAGCAAACCAAAAGTAACAAACTGCTCTAGAATGAAAACCTGCTGAGTGAAATCACAAGATCATCTGGGATGATCATGGGGAGAAGGCAGGCACGGGTTATTGATTGGGGACGATCAGCCATGATCACAATGAATGGTGCTGGCTCGTAGGGCCGAATGGCCTACTGCACGCATTTTCTATGTTTCTATGATAGGAGCAGAATTAGGCCATTTGGCCCATCTAGTCCACTCCACCATTCAATCACGGCTGATCTACCTCTCCCTGCTAACCTCTTTCTCCTGCTTTCTCCTCATAACCCGACACATGCACTAATCAACAATCTATCTATTTCTGCCTTAAATAAATCCACTGACGTGGCCTCCACCCCGTCTGTGACATCAAATCCCACAGATTCGCCACCCTCTGGCTAAAGAAATTCCTCTCCATCTCCTTCCTTCAAGATTCTCCGCCATGTCTACAAAGCCCTCAATGGGCTTGCCCCCACCTACATAAAAAGTCTTCTCACCCACCCATTCCACCTCCAGGCCCCTCAGATCGGCTGACTTGTGGTTGCTGAATATCCAACGGTCTAGGCATAAGCTCAGGAGCGACCGCACCTTTGCGGTTGCAGCCCCTAGTCTGTGGAACAGCATCCCCTCTTCCCATCAGAACTGCCCCCTCCATCGACTCATTTAAGTCAAGACTAAAGACTTATCTATACTCCCAAGCCTTTCCTGACGTCCTCTGAGTGAGGGCTGCATGTATATATGTATGTAGTTTGTTTTGTTGTGCTAGTCTTATAACAAATGTAAAGCACTTTGGCCAACGAGAGTTGTTTTTTAAATGTGCTATATAAATAAATGTGACTTGACTTGACTTGAAGGAACGTCCTTGAATTCGGAGGTTGTGCCCTCTGGTCCTAGACTCTCCCACTAGTGGAAACATCCTCTCCACATCCACTCTCTCCGGGCCTTTCACTGTTCGGTGACGTTTCAATGGCCCCCCTTGTTTACCCACTTACTTGGCCTCCACCGCCGTCTGTGGCAACGAATCCCACAGATTCACTACCCGCAGAGTTCGGGAGAGAGAGATATCTGAGCGGTGGGGGCTGAGAGGGGCAGGAATAATGGGAGAGGTTCAGAGAGAGAGAGAGGGGACAGTCCGGGGGAGGGGGAGGGGTGAGAGACTGGGGAAAGGGGGTGAAGTGAGTAGTGGGGCAAGCAGGGAGCAAAGGGAGGGGGAGGGATTCAAGGGGGGAGTGGGTTCGGTGACGAGGGGGATGAACGGGGGGGGGGGGGGGGCAGGGAACTGGGGGGGGGGTGAGAGAGGGGTCAAGTGAGTCATGGAAGGGGGTAGGGAGCCTGGTGAGGGTTCACATTGTTTGGGGGTGGGGAGGAGGGGGAGGGAGCAAAGGGGGTTAACGAGCATGAGGCAGCAGGGGTAAGGGGCAGGGAGCCACAAGGAGGAGGTCACATTGTTTGGGGGTGGGGAGGGTGTTGCAGTTTAGGAAGTCAAACCAGGGCAGGATCTTCACTGTGAATGGCGGGGCGCTGGGGCAATAGACAAGAGACAATATGTGCAGGAATATGCCATTTGGTCCTTTAAGCCAACACCGCCATTCAATGTGATCATGGCTGATCATCCCAAATCAGTACCGCGTTCCTGCCTTCCTCCCATATCTCTTGACTCCACGATCTTTAAGAGCCCTATCTAGCTCTCTCTTGAAAGTATCCACAGAAACGGCCTCTTGAGGTAGAGAATTCCACAGAGTCACAACTCTCTGTGCGAAAACGTGTTTCCTTGTCTCTGTTCTGAATGGCTTACCCCTTATTCTTAAACTGTGTGGGCCCCAGTTCTGGACTCCCCCAACATCGGGAACATGTTTCATGCCTCTAGCGTGTCCAAACCCTTAACAATCTTATATGGTTCAATAAGAATCCATCTCATCCTTCTAAACTCCAGAGTGTACAAGCCCAGCCGCTCCATTCTATCAGCATATGACAGTCCCGCCATCCTGGGAATTAACCTGGTGAACCTACGCTGCTCTCCCTCAATAGCAAGAATGCCTTTCCCCAAAATAGGAGACCAAAACTGCACACAATGCTCCAGGTGTGGTCTCATTAGGAATCTGAACCCTGAGCCTTGCGGAATGTGTACAGCCGAGGGATCAAGGAGTGCGGGTACGAGTTGGGCCGAAGGGCCTCTTTCCAACACTGTATCACTCCAGGACTCTGACAAAGTGCTTGAGTAACTCAGCGGGTCAGGCAGCATCTGTGGAGAAGATAGACACAATGTGCTGGAGTAACTCAACAGGTCAGGCAGCATCTGTGGAGAGAGGAATGGGTGAAATTTTGGGTCGACACGCTTTGGTTTAGTTCAATTTAGAGATGCAGTGCGGAAACAACGGGTCTTTCGGCCCATGGGATCTGCGCCGACCAGCGATCACCCCGTACACTAGCACTATCCCACGCACATTGGGGACAATTTAGTTATTTTGTAGAGGCCGATTAATTTACAACTGTACCGCTGCGCCAGTGTGCAGCGCAGAATTATGTAACGGTTTCCTCCGCCATAAACGCCCCCAATATGTGCTAGTAATGTCCTGTTTACCAGCTTGTTGATCCTCTGTGTTCCCCTCCTGCAGGGTTTAGGAGCCGTTGCTGTGGACGGAGAGACGGGAACGTGAGCGGCCATTGAGGGCGGCCAGGGTGCCGGTGAGCCCCCCATCTGCTCGGTGTGCGGGCCGGGCTTCAATGGCTGATCTTCGATGGAGGACCACATGACGGGGCACAACAAGGAGAAGCGTTATGTGTGCGACGTATGTGGCAAGGCCTGGCAGTACCCGAGCAAGCTGGAGGCCCACCAGCGGGTGCACATGTTAGATCGCCCCTTTAATTGCACAGAGTGCGGCAAGAGCTTCAAGGGGGCGGATGTGCTGAAGGCCCACCGGCGGGTGCACACGGGTGAGAAGCCCTATGGCTACTCCACATGCGGCGAGAGCTTTACCCAGTTGTCGGGGCTGCGGGAGCACCAGCGGGTGCACAGCAGTGAGCGGCCCTTCACCTGCTCCGACTGCGGCAAAGGGTTCAAGTCGTCCCAGGAACTGAAGGTGCACAGGCGCGTGCACACCGCGGAAGGCCCCTACATATGCAGCGACTGCGGCAAGGGCTTCACCCAGTCCAGCGGCCTGCTGGTGCACCAGCGTGCCCACACTGGCGAGCGCCCCTACACCTGTGCCCAGTGCGGCAAGGGCTTCACCCGCTCTGACTGCCTGCTGGTGCACCAGCGCACACACACTGGCGAGCGCCCCTACACCTGCGCCCAGTGCGGCAAAGGCTTCAAGTCGTCAACGGACTTGAAGTTCCACAGGTGGTTGCATACCGGGGAGCGGCCCTTCACCTGCAACGACTGCGGAAAGGGCTTCACCCAATCCAGCAGCCTACTGGTGCACCAGCGCACCAACACCGGCGAGCGTCCCTACACCTGCGCCCAGTGCGGCAAGGGCTTCACCCAGTCCAGCAACTTCCTGAGGCACCAGCGCACCCACACCGGCGAGCGCCCCTACACCTGCGCCCAGTGCGGCAACGGCTTCACCCGCTCTGACCGACTGCTGAAACACCAGCGCACCCACACCGACGAGCGTCCCTACACCTGCGCCCAGTGTGGCAATGGCTTCAAACAGTCTAGTCACCTGCTGGTGCACCAGCGCACCCACACCGGCGAGCGCCCCAACACCTGCGCCCAGTGCGGCAAGGGCTTCACCAACTCCACCCGGCTGCTGTCCCACCAGCGGGTGCACGCTGGCGACCGTCCCGTCCCCAGCCCGGTGTGTGGAGAGCACTTTGCCACGGCTTCCCACGCCCTGTCTCACCAGCAACTGCACACCAGTGGCCAGCCCTATGACTGCCCGTACTGTGGTGAGTCGTTTGACAGCTCGCGGGGGTTGCGGCAGCACCGGCGGACCCACACCGGCGAGCAGCTGCTCCCACTGTAACAAGAGAGCACGGGGGCTGCAGGAGCACCAGCGGATACACACTGGATAGAGAGCATATATGTGCGCTGATTGTGGAAAGGGTTTCACCCGCATGTCCACCCTCTGGCAGCACCGGCGTACCCACAGAGGTGAGCGTCCCTTCCACTGCCCGTCTTGTGATAAGGGCTTCACCCGCCTTGACCACGTGCTGGAGCACCGGCGAGTCCACACCGGCCAGCACCCCTTCACCTGCCCGTCCTCTGGCAAGGCCTTTTCCCGCTCCTCCAGCCTGCTGGCACACCACCACGTGGATAGATGGGCGCTGTTTAGGTAAACACAAAATGCTGGAAGAAATGGGTAACATTTCGAATCGTTTCTTCAGTCACACATTCCATCTCTCCAGAGATGCTGCCTGTCCTGTTGAGTTACTCCAGCATTTTGTGTCCTTTTTTGTAAACCAGCATCTGCAGTTCCTTGTTTTTAAACCAATCTGGTTAACCATCTCTGCACCTTCCCCAAAGCTTCGACATCAGTCCTCTTCTTCTTCGTGTCCGTTTCAATCTCAGATGTCGTTCTGCCAGTATCTGGCGCAGGTCACAGCTGGTCGGGTCGGTTCAGACAGGTCCTGGGGGCTGCACTGGGGGGCGTCGTCACACCCCAGTAGGTGGGACATTGGCTGTACTGCTCCACAGCTGCATGTGTCTTCTGCCTGGTAGTTCCATGCTTTCATAAGTGCTTTGCACCTCCCCTGCTCCACTCGTAATCTGTTGAGGGTCTTGCAGGTTGGCCATGGGAGGTCGTGCCCGCTGGCGAGGCATTCAGTCGGAGTGATTCCTCTCTCCACCCAGTCGTAGGCTCGTGTGTTGAGCTGGTTCCATTCATCTTTCCAGATGTTGGTCCTTGCTGTTTCTTTGGTTGTCTGGAGAGGTGGGACTGTCTGCAAGAAACTGGCTCTAGATTTCAGTCGGGGTGGAGGTGCTGTGTGTCCATGCAGGGGGTGCCTGGTATCGATCTCCTGTGCTCTCCGCTCATCTTGGGTGACGATGGATCGCCTGATATGGGGTGGGGGGTCATTACCAGTTAGGGCGTAGAGGCACGGGACTGGCGTGGTCTTTATGCATCCCGTGATAATGCGGCAGGTGTCGTTGAGGGCTGTGTCAACCAGTTTGGTGTGGTGGGAGCGGCTCCAGCTTGAGTACGCGTATTCAGCTGTGGAGAAACACAGGGCTAGGGCAGTTGCATGGATGGTTGGTGGATCAGCGCCCCACTTTGAGTTTACCCGTTTGCGCAGGATGTTGTTGCGAGTGTTGACCTTGGCTTTGGTGTTCTGAAGGTGGGTTTTGAAAGAGAGTGTCCTGTCTAGTGTGACTCCGAGGTACACGGGGTGGAGGTGGTTGGAGAGTTTGTGGCCATCCCATGAGACGCTCAGTTGTTTTCCTGCATCTCGATTTTTAAGATGGAAGCTGCATAGTTGGGTTTTTGATGATTTGAGATTCAGGTAGTTGTTATTGTAGTAGGTGTAGTAGGTTGTTATTGTAGTATCTCTTGGAGGGCGCTTTCCAGGACAGACTCGATCTTCTGGAAGTTCTCCTGTTGAGTGGTGATGCAGAGGTCATCAGCATAGATGAAGCGGCGGCATTGTGGGGGAAATGGTTGGTCGTTGGTGTAGATGTTGAAGAGGAGGGGGGCCAGTACGCTGCCTTGTGGTAGGCCATTCTTTTAGGCTTTCCATTTGCTCTTCTTGTCGTTTAGTTGAACGAAGAAGCGCCTGTTGTTGAGAAGGCTTTTGGTGACTTGGCACAGGTCGAGGTCACCAGTCATGTCAAAAAGTTTCCTGATCATGGTGCGGTGCTGGACAGTGTCGTAGGCAGCCGTGAGATCCTGTAATGGAGTCCTGTAATGGAGTGATCAGAACTGTATGCAATACTCCAAATGCTACCTGACCAATGTCCCATAAAGCTGCACATATATATTCCTCTCTCTCCTCTCCTTCCACTCTCCCACACTCGTACACAAATTCTCTCCATTCCATACTCTTGTGCCGCCTTCCTCTCTCTCACACTCCCTTACTCGCTCAGTCTCTCTAGCACACTCCCTCTCTCGCTCCCTGTCTCTCACACACACAGTCCCGCTCTCTCACACACACAAACACTCCCTCTCTCTCACACTAACAACACTCCCCCCTCTCTATCTCTATCTCTCTCACACACACACACACACGCACACACACACGCACACACACACACAGTCCCTCCCTCTCAAACACACTCACTCTCTCCCCAACACATGCACTTTCTCTCTCTCTCACACGCTATCACACCCACTGTTTCTCTCTCACACACGCACACTCACGCACACATACTGAACACCTCGGTTCGCAATAACCAACCTGATCTCCCGGTGGATCAGCACTTCAACTCCCCCTCCCATTCCGAATCCGACCTTTCTGTCCTCAGGCTCCTCCATGGCCAGAGTGAGGTCCACCGTAAACAGGAGGAGCAGCACCTCATATTTCACTTGGGCAGTTTGCACCCCAGCGGTATGAACATTGACTTCTCTAATTTCAGGTAGTCCCTACTTTCTCCTCTCCTTCTCAGCTCTCCCTCAATCCACTGGCTCCACCTCTTCCTTTCTTCTTCCCGCCTCCCCCACCTTCATATCAGTCTGAAGAAGGGATTCAACCCGAAACGATGCTTATTTTCTTTGTTCCAAAGATGTTACCTCACCCGTTGAGTTTCTCCAGCATTTTTGTCTACCTGCCATTTTCCAGCATCTGCAGTTCATTCTTAGGCATTTTAAAGTGTTTTTTTAAAGAAAGTTTTGACACATTTGTGCCTTACGTAACAAATAAAGCAAGTTTAACCTGACCTCAATGTGAACGAGTTGTCCTTCTGGAATGGGCAGCTGTACTGAAGCTGTGCCAAGCTTTGAGAATAAGGCTG
This sequence comes from Leucoraja ocellata, assembly GCA_036785375.1. NCBI lineage: Eukaryota > Metazoa > Chordata > Chondrichthyes > Rajiformes > Rajidae > Leucoraja > Leucoraja ocellata. The sequence continues at coordinate 41,113 of JAWMAR010000933.1, read as the reverse complement.
ACATTGCAAATATATGGGTCCAGCCTCCCTTGTTTCCCTTAGGCTACGGATCTTTCACTCAGATTTAGAAGGTGCGTTTTATTGATAAGAAAATGTATAATTACTCTAACTTTCCTTTGTTGTTTGAGTGGAGCCCGAGAAGCACTGAGCAACGTGTGTGTGTGCTCTTTGTAGATCTCCCCAGCCACTCCCGTCTGGCAAATTGATTAAAAGATTGCTTTGGTTTGCCTTTAACAATTTTGTTGCTGTCTGCTTTCTTTCAGAGACGAACTTTGACAGCTGTGCTCTTTGGAATTCATAATTCAGGTTGTGCTATCAATAACGAAAGAAAATGCCAACCATCTCCAGAGATTATAAGAAATTATTCTCGCCTTCATGCATATCTGTAGCCGTAGGGCAGTTGCACACCTCCCCACTACATCACAGATAATTCCTGTACTTGGCAATATTGTTTGGTGTTTGGCAGCTGAAACGCAGCGGCGGGGATACAGACAGCCCGGCACCCGGGTGAATCATCACATGTGGGGATGGGGGGGGGGGGGGGGGGGGGGGGGTTAAATCACCACATGTGTGGGTCAGGGGAGTGAATCACTCTGCTGTGTGGGGTGGGGGTGAATAGTAAGATGAAACGAGAGCTTACCAGTTTGAAGTTTGATCTGTATTTTATGAGGAGTTACGATGAGGGATTACGTGAAGAAGCCCGCCAGGCGCAAGCGTGTCTCTGGACTTTAGAAGGATGAGATAGACAGAGTTGATGTGGACAAGCTTTTCCCTTTGAGAATAGGGAAGATTCAAACAAGAGGACATGACTTCAGAATTAAGGGACAGAAGTTTAGGGGTAATATGAGGGGGAACTTCTTTACGCAGAGAGTGGTGGCGGTGTGGAATGAGCTCCCAGTGGAAGTGGTGGAGGCAGGTTCATTGGTATCATTTAAAAATAAATTGGATAGGCATATGGATGAGAAGGGAATGGAGGGTTATGGTACGAGTGCAGGCAGGTGGGACGAAGGGGAAAAAAATTTGTTCGGCATGGACTTGTAGGGCCGAGATGGCCTGTTTCCGTGCTGTAATTGTTATATGGTTATAAAATACAGATCAAACTTCAAACTGGTAAGTTCTCGTTTAATCTTACTATTTTACTTTGGAGTCACGTGAGTGACTACGTGAAGATTTTAAAGCTCTGCGATTTCATGCCTTGGAACGAGTCCATGCATCACGTCTGCCTTGACTGTTGGGAGGAATTGTGTTAACATAATTTGGATATGAATTCGACATTGAAATCATAAAATATTTAACACAAGTTTATATCCCCTTTATATGGGTTTAAATTAATTTACAAAACTTAAATTGTTTCTGCAAATGTTCCAGGTTTCATTACTGGTTTATTACAAAATAATTGGAATGTTTTCCCCTCCAGACCATCCTGCTGCCTTGAGGGTTTGGTCCATTGGTACATCCAACTGTATCGCTGCCGACGTAGCTGCAGCCCTGGTGGAAAGAGATTTTAAAATTTTAGTATCCACCCCAGCCTGAGTTTAGCAACTGTTTCAGCCATTTTGAGATGGTCTGGACCATCACTCTTGGTGTGGTTGCTAGTGGCTGATAAAAATGTGCCTTTTCATTGCCTCTTAGGATATTTGTTGTCTCCATGTATAACGACAGATATTTATTATATACAGACGGTCATCTGTTGGGTATGACCTAATTGCATATTGAGGCCTGCTGATCCATTTTTCTGTTCTGCTTACTATCTCATAAATGTGAACGTAATATTTTCTGTTGAGAAAGTCATGTTGTCCAGTCTAGTTTTTGCAGTGACTGCATCCTCTGTGCCATGACCAATACCATTAACATGACCGTTTTAATGTCAGTCTGTGTAAGGACAGAACTGTAGCTGGAGACCAATTCCTGAGCATCTTCATGATTATACTCACATCCCATATATGGGAGTATCTGGTTCTCCTCATAGGTTTTGTACCAGTGGGTCAGTCCCAACAGTGTAATGGTCTGTCCCCTGCCATAGGTAAGTCGATAGGGCACTTCTGGCGCAGTTGATGGCACTGTAACTAAGCCCCTCGTCATAGAGGAGGCCTGCCAGATATTCCAGAACAGATGGGATGTTCATTTCTCTGATTCCATGTTTGATACCACTGGGAACCATGGTTGTGTAGGCCAATCGGGTACTACCAATTCCAGATGCAGAGTCTAGTTGTATTTATTTGATACCCGACTGATCTCTTTGGATACACCATTGCCACGGCAGGAGCGCAATCTCATTTTGTCTCCTAATTTTAAAAAAGGGGGCAGAGCACTAATACAACCCACTGTTTTGTAGGTTGTTGGCTCTGTTTTTCTCCGCCCCGTATGGGGTGAAGTTATGGGAGATAGTGGTGCCGACGTCCGTTGCTGGCTGCCTGCTGCTGTTCAGCGGCAGCTCGGCAGCCTTCCTGCAAACAAGAAGAAAGGTAAGGAAATGTCTTACCTGTTCCGCAGCCCCAGGCCCATGTAGCGTCGGTCCATGAGGCTGTTGTCCGATCCGAGTTGTTGGACTGACGGCTCCGGAGTAATCCCTTGTCGGCGTTTTCTCCCGGAGCTGAAGTCGCATGAACTCCCGCTGAGGGAGACTGTCATGCCACCGGCCGTTGCTGGCTGCCTGCTGTTGCAGACTCTTCCCCCGCCAGCTTTCAACAGCCTTCTGTAGAAAAAAGTTAAGTATGGAACGATGTTCCCTGACCTTACTGTTGCAGGTTCGAACCCCTGCCGTTCCGGAGGAACGTCCTTCCTCCCGACAATGACGAGTTGCAATGCGTGTAGCGCAATAACAACGCATGCGCCTGGCGAGCTTCTTCACGTAGTCACTCACGTGACTCCGAAGTAAAATCACCCTGGTAGAGGGGTCCTCGTGCTGGTGCAGCGCGGTCAGTGACTCTGGGTAGGTGGACGGACCAGACTGTCCCCAACTCTGCTGCAGCTGACAGGAACGTTACCGGGTTTATGGCCCCGTGTGTCCACTGCCCGGAGCCACGGCCCAGCTCCACCCGGTCCCGTGTGTGTGTGCGCTGCCGACATATAGCGTGTGACAGTGCGGTGGGAGCCTGCTTGGGGGAGTAAGGGATGGGAGGGAGCCAGCTAGGGTGGGGGGGGGGGGTGTAAGGGGAACGGGCGGTGGCCAACTTGGGTGGGTAAGGGGAATGGGAGGTGGCCAGCTTGGGGGTATAAGGGGGGATGGGAGGTGGCCAGCTTGGTTGGGTAAGGGGAATGGGCGGTGGCCAGCTTGGAGAAGGAAGGTGGTTGGGAGGTAGTCTGCTTGGGGGAGGAAGGCGGATGGGGGAGACAGCTTGGGGGAGTAAGGGGAGGTGGGAGGTAGCCAGCTTGGGGAGTAAGGTGGGTGGGCGGTGGCCAGCTTGGGGGAGTAAGGGGGATGGGAGGTAGCCAGCTTGGGGGAGTAAGGGGGACGGGAGGTGGCCAGCTTGGGGGAGTAAGGGGGTTGGGGGGTAGCCAGCTTGGGGGAGTAAGGGGGTTGGGAGGTAGCCAGCTTGGCGGAGGAAGGGGATGGGAGGTGGCCAGCTTGGGGGAGTAAGGGACAGGTGGAACTGACAACCCCGCGACGCCGTTGCTGCCACGAGGAGCAGCACCAAAACTCACCACCTTCCTAATCTCGGACCTGGACAACCGGGGATGCCGCTGTCATGGACCTTCCCACGTGACCTCACCCGTGGTCATTGCCGCCCTTGCTGCCTCGCTGGAGCCGCCGACCCTCGCTGCCTTCCAGTTCATCCGCTGACCGGCACTTGCAACTCTTCGCCCGCGTGCCATTCCACTTCCCGCGGGCCTCGCCCAGACCTGGGATCTCCATACAGCAGACTCTCACACCACGTGGTCTGACTGCACTGGGACCTAATGCTCCCTCTCCTCCCACAAGGAGCCTCAATAGACAAAAGATGCACGAGTAGGCCATTCGGCCCTTTGAGCCAGCACCGCAATTTTCCCGTTCCTGCCTTCACCCCAAATCCCTTGACTCCCTTAAGAGCCCTATCTAACTCTCTCCTGAAAGTATCCAGAGAATCGCCTTCTAAGGCAGAGAATTCCACAGACTCGCCACTCTCTGTTTGAAAAAGTGTGTCCTCATACCCGTCTAACCCTTATTCTGAAACTGTGGCCCCTGGTTCCGGAGTCCTGCAACATCGGAAACATGTTTCCTGCCTCTTGCGTGTACAAACCCTTAATAATCTTATGTGTTTCAATAGGATCTCTTCTCATCCTTCTTTTTATTTTTTATAATATTTATATTAGAGGTAGACATACTATAAAGTATTTTTTATAATATTTTTTATTAGAAGTGGACATACTATACAGTATAAAGTAAGTTATATGGTTATTTGTAAAAAGAGAGAAAGGGAGAATAAAGAGTTACAAATATCAAAAAAGGTGGAATGGATTAAATAATACGTCATTGGAGATATGTTCGTAGATTATAAAGTATGACTTTTCATCTAATCCTGAGTTCAAGTTTTAGTTGGGTTTTCGAGCCGGGCCAATCTATCCCGTCAGATAATTAATGAATGGAGCCCATATTTTATCAAAAAGTTCTTGTTTGTCCATTAAGACAAGTCTAATTCTTTCTAGATATAGGGTCTCCGACATTTCCACAATCCACATTTTAATTGTGGGGGTTGTAGGGCCTTTCCAAAATTTTAATATTTTTTCCTAGTTATTATACTGTAGTCGAGGAAATTCATTTGGCTTTTTGGGATTGTTAAACTTTGCTCTGATATTCTAAGTATTATTAATTTTGAGTTTGGATCCAGTTTTGTATTAATAACTTCTGAAATTATTTCAAAAATATCAGTCCAGAAATGTTTAATTTTTATACAATTTGCAATCATATGTGTTAAATTAGCCTCTCGATGTACACATTTATCACAAATAGGAGAGATTTGTGGGAAGATTCTATTTCGTTTTATTTTAGAGTTGTGTAATCTATGTAAGACTGTAAATTGTATTAAAGCATGTCTGGCATTTAACGAACATTGATGTATATGTTGTAAACTTTCGTCCCACACATCTTTCATTATAGGAGGACCTAATTCAGTTTCCCATGTGTGTCTATATGGTTCCGTCGGTGGTACCTCGTTGTTTAGGAGGATGTTATAAACAGAAGCTATTAATGTTTCAGTGTTTGGATGCTTGTTCAAACATTCATCAAGGATTTCTGGTTCCCTAGTCCTGTAGACTTGTGTATTAGATTTAACATAATCTCTAATTTGTAGATATCTGAAGAAATTATTTGAGTGCTGTCCATGATTCAGTTGTAACTCTTGAAATGAAAGAAAAATGCCTTTCCCATAAAGATGTCCAATCTTTTTAATTCCATAATTTTTCCATTGTTTGAAACCCTTATCCAAAATGGATGGCTTGAATAAAGGATTATTTACAGTGGGAAGGCATAGTGTTATATTATTCAATGTTAAAACTTTTTTTAAATTGTTTCCAAATTCGTATTCCACTACATATTATGGGGTTTTCCTTATAGTTTTTTTTGTACAGTTTTGTGGGAGCAAATATGATCGGACCAATTTCAAAAGGTAAACAGTCTTCCTTTTCCATCCTTAATCAATCTGGTTGTTGATCCATTTCTTCCAGCCAGAAATTCATGTCTTTAATATGGACTGCCCAGAAATAAAACACGAAATTTGGCAAAGCCAAGCCTCCATTTATCTTTGACTTACAAACCCTTAACAATCCTATATGTTTCAATAAGATCCTCTCTCATCCTTCTAAATTCCAGAGTGTACAAGCCCAGCCGTTCTATTCACACAGTATATGACAGTCTCGCTATCCCGGGAATTAACCTTGTGAACCTATGCTGCACTCCCGCAATAACAATGAATGACTTTCCTCAAATTAGGGGACCAAAAACGGCACACAATACCCCATGTGTGGTCTCACAAGGGCCCTGTACAACTGCAGAAGGACCTCTTTGCTTCTCTACTTAGCTCCTCTTGTTATGAAGGCCAACATGCCATTTGATTTATTCACTGCCTGCTGCACCTGCATGCTTACTTTCATTCACTGATGAACAAGGACCCCCAGATCCTGTTGTACTTCCCCTTTTCCTTTGACACCATCAGATAATAATCTGCCTTCCTGTTTTTGTAATTAAAGTGGATAGCCTCATATTTATTCCCATTAAACTTCATCTGCCATGCATCTACCCACTCACCCAACCTGTGCAAGTCACCGTGCATTCTCATAGCATCCTCCTCACAGTTCACACAGTCACCCAGCTTTATGTCATCTGCAAATTTGCTAATGTTCCTTGTTATCCCTTCATCTAAATCATGAATGAAAATTGTAAATAGCTGTGGTCCCAGGATCAAGCCTTGCGGTACCCCACTAGTCACTGCCTGCCATTCTGAAAGGGAACCATTCTGAAAGGGACATCTCTGGCTCTTCACACTGACCTGACTCGCCTGGAAAGACAGGGCACGTACGTGAGGATGCTTTTCAGAGAACACAGCTCCGCCTTCAACACGGTCATCCCCACCAAGCTCACCACCAAACTCCACCAGCTAGGCCTCATGCTCGTCGATATGTGACTGGATCCTGAATTTCTTAACGGAGCGACCACAGGCAGAGGGCCCGCACCTGTCCTCCACTATCACCCCGAGTACCGGCACACCACAGGGCTGTGTACTAAGCCTCATGCTCTACTCCCTCTTCACACATGACCGTGCTGCTGCACTCGATATGCATTGTCAAGTTTGCAGACGACACAACAGTGATTGGGCTGATCACCAACGGTGATGAATCACACTACAGAGCGGAGGTGCAGAACCTGGCGGACTGGTACGCACATAATAACTTGTCACTAAACACCTCCAAGACCAAGGAGCTGATTATCAACTTCAGGAGGTCCCATAATGGAGAATACGATCCAATCTTTATCAACGGGGACAGTGTGGAGAGAGTGTCCAGCTTTAGGTTTCTGGGCACTCACATTTCAGAGGACCTCACATGGTCCACCAACACCGCTGCGCTGGTCAAGAAGGCACAGCAACGACTGTTCTTCCTGAGAACATAAAAAAAAGACTGGTCTGCCCCAACAGCTGCTGACAACGTTCTACCGCTGCACCACAGAGAGCATATTAACGTATGACATCTCTGTGTGGTATCTCAGCTGCACGGAGGCGGAGAGGAGAGCTCTTCAGCGTGTCGTCCACAGAGCGCAGAGGATCATTGGGACACAGCTATCAGCCTTGGAGGGCATCTACCACACACGGTGCCTCAGGAAGGCCGTCAGCATCCATAAAGGCTCCTCACTCCCTTGTAACGGACTGTTCGAACTACTTCCCTCAGGCAGATGTTACAAGGCCTTCTACGTCCGATCCTCCTGACTCAGAAACAGCTTCATTCCCAGAGCTATAGCGGCTCTGAACCGGCCCTGCTGAGTGCCCCCCCCCATCCCCCCTGGACTGTCTCCCGCAGATGGCCACGTCGCACAGTTTATTTATTTATTTTATTTTTTTGACATCGGTTGGAAGCTGCATACTAAATCTCGTTGCACGGACGAGAGGGCCCTTCGGCCCCTCTCGTCCGTGCTACCTCGTGTTTTCTGCAACACTATTTTGCACAGTTCTGCATTGGATATTGCATGTATTGCGTTTGTCATCACTGTATGTACACTGTTTGTTCTGGCGGCTGCGTGTGAACGGGCGATGCTATCACCTCCCGATCGATGTGCAGAATAATAAACTTACTCCCCCAAGCTGGCCACCTCCCAACTCTCATTTCACCCAGACTGGCCACCTCCATACCGTATCCCCCAAGCTGGCTACATCTCATCCGGTACCCCCCTAGGTGAGTACCCCCCATTCGTTAATCCTCCAAGCTGGCTACCTCCCATTCCCCGTACTCCTCCAAGCTGACCACGTCCCATCCCTCCCCTGTCCCACTTAGGAACCCTGAACGGAAACCGCTGGTGGCCTTGTGCCCCACCCAAGGTTTCCATGAGTCATCAGAGGTTTTGGTCACTAGCCTGGAATGCCTCGACCGAAGTGTGAGCTGTATCTACTGAACAAAGATCCTCCAGGATCATTGCTACAGACCGCACACACACACACACGCGCGCGCACACACAGACACACATACACACACACCACACACACACACACACATACACGCACACACACACACACACACACACACACACACACCACACACATACACAGACACACACACACACACACACACACACACACAGACACAGACACAGACACACACACACACACACACACACACACACACACACTGACTCTGGGAGACCCTTAAGGTTGTAATGAGAGGTCATATAATATCATTTGAAGTCTCCAAAAAAAGAAATTGAAAATGCACTTCTAAATCTTGAACAGACTTACAGGAGCTCTCTCTTACAAGAGGATTACAACAAAATCTTGAATTTAAAATACGAATATAATCGTATTCTCAGTGATAATGTTGGCAAGCTTCTACTGAAGCTCAGACAGAGACACTTTGAGTTGGGCGATAAACCAGAGAGGCTACTGGCCAGACAATTAAAAGGGGAACAGGCAAGTCGTGCGATCCATAAAATCAAATCCAAAACGGGTGATTTGCTTACCAATCCCAAAGAAATAAACAACCGCTTCAAAGTATTTTATTCAGAATTATATACTGCTAAAACGCGGGCCACTAATGTAGATTTTGCAGGATTCTTTGACTCCCTCAGTTTGCCAAAACTAGATGAATCAGCCAGGCTAGAACTGGATTCAAATTTCTTAGAAAGCGAGCTAGTTGAGGCTATTAAATCTTTTCCCTCCAGTAAAGCGGCTGGACCGGATTGCTTTGGTTGCGAATTCTATAAGGCATTTCATAAGTCGCTTGTCCCACTCCTAATTAGGATGATCAATGATTCGATTAAGAATAACAGGTTTCCGAAGTCCCTGTACGAGTCAAATATATGTATCCTGTTAAAAAAAGACAAGGATAAAACGGAACCTGGCAACTACAGGCCTATTGCTCTCCTCAACTTTGATCAAAAGGCTATCACAAAAATACTAGCTAATAGATTGGGGAAGCATGTTTCATCAATTATACACCCTGATCAAACAGGGTTTATACCGGGTAGATTTTCGTTTTGTAATGTGCGTCGACTCCTGAATAATTTATATAGAAGCTTGCCAACATTATCACTGAGAATACGATTATATTCATATTTTAAATTGAAGAGGCGGGATTCTAGAGCGACCATCTTATCCTTAGATGCCGAAAATGCGTTCGATCAGATAGAGTGGCCCTATATGTTTGAGGCACTTAAAAGATTTGGGTTTGGGGATTCCTTTATTGCGTGGGTCAAAATGGTGTATCTTTGTCCGACATCATCCATCCTCACTAATAATGATAAATCTGGACCTTTTGACTTACAACGTGGGTCAGACAGGGAGATCCTCTGTCCCCTTACGCTTTGATATTGCTCTGGAGCCCCTCGCAATAGGTATCAGGAGTCACCCAAACATCAGGGGTATAAAGGTGGGGAATGTGGAAAGTCGTGTGGGGCTTTACGCCGATGACACATTACTATATCTCTCCGATCCAGAAGCCTCTGTTCTTCCCCTTGTTAGATTTTATTAAATCATTTGGCAAGCTTTCTGGATACACAGTCAACTGGAGTAAGAGTGAGTTCATGCCTTTATCAGACAATATAGATTCAGATTTTCTTGAGGCTCTACCATTTAAGATAGTACATGACCATTTTACATATCTAGGACTCAAAATACCCCTAAACCCCAAACTTATATTCAAACTCAACTACGCTGATATGATTACAAAGTTAAAACTGAACATAGAGAAATGGAGGATTTTACCCTTGTCTATAGTGGGGCGTATTAACGCTATCAAGATGGTGTCTCTTCCTAGATTCATATATTTATTCCAAAATCTTCCAATTTTTCTTACTTCATCATTTAAAAAAAAATTGGACTCCATTATCCTTCCATTCATTTGGGGCTATAAAGCCCACCGTATATCAAAGGCACATCTTCAAAAGCCAAACAATGAGGGAGGCATGGGCCTTCCTATATTTAGGCACTACTATTGGGCAGCCAATGCTAGAGCTCTGATTTACTGGCAATGGGGATTCCCAGATGAACCTTTGGATAATAATAATAATACCTCTTCGTGGCTAAACATTGAAAACACAGCACTGAAAAATTCCTCCCTCTGTACTTTGCTTTTTTCCGAAACAGAATCCCCACATAAGTTGGTTGGTGAGAACTTCATTTTAAGAAATTCTATTCGAATTTTAAATCAGATAAGAATTTTCAGTACATTGTCAAATGTCTCTATTTACACCCCCATATGTCACAACCACTCCTTTTTGCCATCACAGACGGGTGGGGTGTTTGCTGTCTGGAGGGACAAGGGCCTTGCGACCCTCAGAGATCTATATATTGACAAAAAGTTTGCTTCGTTTAATCAGCTGAAATCAAAATTTAACCTTTCCAACTCTCATTTTTTTCGCTATCTCCAAATTAGGCACTACGTTAAAGATCAAATTGCAAATTTTCAAACCATGCCAGACAGTTGCCCACTCTATGAGCTCCTGCAGCTTCCTCCAGACTCCAAACATCTAATATCTCGCTTTGTGAGTCTATTCACCACCTCTGTATCCACTACCCATCTGAAAGAAGCCTGGTCTACTGAGCTGAATTTCGAGGTGTCTGACGACACTTGGAATGAAGGTCTCACCAGAATCCAAACTTGTTCGATCAATGTCAGGTATAAACTGATTCAGTGTAAAGTCATCCACAGACTCCATTACTCAAAGACCAAATTACATCGAATCTACCCTGCTATTTCTCCATTATGTGACAGATGCAAAAGTGCAGATGGTTCTTTAACACATATTTTCTGGCTCTGTCCTCATATACAAAGATACTGGTCTAAAATATTTAAGTGGTTTTCTGGGGTCTATGGAAAATATATTCTCCCTGATCCAGAACTGGCAGTTTTTGGATGCTCAGAGACTGCTTTGTACTTCACGTCTGAAGAACAACATGCTTGGTATGGCGGCAGCCAAGAAAATGATCCTAACAGACTGGAAATCATCTACACCCCCCTGCTTCGAAAAATGGCTCAATGAAATGATAATAATCATACAGATGGAAAGGATACGCTTCTACAACTCCAAGGTACCAAACAACTTTTTAAGTGTTTGGGGACCATTTATCAACCATCTCAAAGTCCAATAATTTCATAATGTCATATTATCTGCAGTGATGTAGTCCTGTGACCTTTACTTCTGCTTTTGCAATGCATGACTGTGTAGCACCATGTGGATTGTACCAATACTGTTATGTCTGGCGGCTTTGTTTTATTTATTTATTTATTTATTTATTTTTAAAATTATGATTATTTGGTTTTCCTTCCTTTTTTTTCCTGTTGTCTTTTTCAGTTTTATTTATTTATTTATTTTTTGTTTTTTGTTGTTGTTGTTTGTTTTGTTCTGTTTTGTTATAAAAAATTGTATAAAATAATAAAAATATTAAAAACACACACACACACACGCACAATGACAAAAAGGCTATCTAATCTAATCTAATCTATCTAATCGCGAAGGTGGGGGCCAGGGACAGCAGAGGAGCGCTGTCTGCGCGATGAAGAGGAAGGTAAACGGCAGCCACAGAGCACCGTGTCTTTTAGAGAGCGTGGGCGGGAGGGAGAGAAGGGGAAAGAAGGGAGAGAAGGACAGAGAAGGGGGGAGAGGAAAGGGGGAGATCCAATAGGAATCCCATAGATGCTATGTGATTTTTGCTGAACACTCCAATGAGCCAATCAAAATGGCCGGTGAGCGAAGGAGATTGCCTTCGACTGCCTGAAAGTAAATAGCGATCCCACTCCACTGGTTTCGACCAAACTGCGACCAACTTTTAGTCGAGGCAATTTTGAATTTGTTGAAATAACTCAGGAACAAGGAAGTGGCCTCGACTTCGCCGAAACCACTTTCGACCATTAGGGAGTGGAACCAAGACCTCCGGGAACATCACGGAAACCTTGGGTGGCGCACAAGGTCACCAGAGTTTTCTGTTCAGGTATTCTAAGTGGGACAGGGGCTCCCACCCCATCACTCCCCCAAGCTGGCTCCCACCGCACTGTCACGGGCTATGGGTCGGCAGCGCGCACACACGCACACACACACACGGAGCGGGGCCGCGGCTCCGGGCAGCGGACACACGGGGTCATAAACCCGACAACATCCCCGTCAGCTGCAGCAGAGTTGGGGACAGTCTGGTCCCTCCTTCCACCCAGAGTCACTGACCGCGCTGCACCGGCACCACGAGCCCCCTACCAGGGTGATTCACCCCCCCGCCCGACCCACTCACCGGGGTGATCCCCCCCACCCCCCAGACGCCCACATGGGATGATTCACCCCTGGTCCCCCACATGTCTGTAGCCCGCCGCAGTGTTTCAGCAGCCAAACACCAAACGATATTGCCAAGTGCAGGAACTATCTTTGAAGTAGTTGGGAGGCGTGCGACTGCCCTACGGCTACAGATATGCATGGAGGCGAGAATAATGTCTGATCATTTCTGGAGATGGTTGGCATTTTCTTTCATTATTAATAGTACAACCCGAATTCTGAAGAATTCCAAAGAGCGAAGTAGTCAACGTTCGTCTCTTAAAGAAAGCAGACAGCAACAAACTTGTTAGATGTTTCTTTAACAAGTTTAACAAGATTAAAAGCAATATTTTAATCAATTTGCCAGACGGGAGTGGCTGGGGAGATCTACAAAGAGCACATACGTTGCTCACTGCTTCTCGGGCTCCACTCAAAGAACAGAGGAAAGTTAGAGTAATTATACATTTTCTTATCAATAAAACACACCTTCTAAATCTGAATGAAAGATCCTTAACCTAAGGGAAACAAGGGAGGCTGGGCCCATATATTTGCAATGTCAGCCTTGTTCTCAAAACTTGGGACAGCTTCAGTTTTCCATCTTGGTTCCAGAATGGGCATCCGTCTGTGAACTAAAACAAGCTTGTAAGACTTGGATGAAAGCCACTACCTTGTCCTTAGCTGGGACAGGCAGTTCAGACTAATATGATGCTGTGCGCAGACTATACATCTCTATGTTAATACATTGTTTCAGTGATTAGAATAAACCAAGCTGCTAAGATTTTCCCAGACTTTATTCTGCTGGGAAAATTCTCTTTAAATTTGACTGCTTTCTATTTTCACCAAATCTCCATTTTTTAATTTAGGAACCAAACTTGACCAAATTAAACTCTTTCACAGTGACGGTGCAGAGATGGTTAACCAGAATGGTTTAAAAACAAGGAACTGCAGATGCTGGTTTACAAAAAGGACACAAAGTGCTGGAGTAACTCAGCGGGACAGGCAGCACCTTTGGATAAGGAATGTGTGACTGAAGACACGACCCGAAATGTTACCCATTCCTTCCAGCATTTTGTGTTTACCTAAACAGCGCCTACCTATCCACGTGGCAGTGTGCCAGCAGGCTGGAGGAGCGGGCAAAGGCCTTGCCACAGAGCGGGCAGGTGAAGGGGCGCTGGCCGGTGTGGACACACCGGTGCTCAAGCAGGTGGTCAAGGCGGGTGAAGCCCTTACCACAGGACGGGCAGGGGAAGGGACGCTCACCGTGTGGGTACGCCGGTGCTGCCACAGGCTGGACATGCGAGTGAAACCCTTGCCACACTCTGCGCACACAAAGGGTCTCTCTGGTGTGTATCCGCTGGTGCTCCCGCAGCCCCCGTGCTCTCTTGTCACAGTGGGAGCAGTTGCTCGCCGACGTGGGTCAGCCGGTGCTGCCGCAACCCCCGCGAGCTGTCAAACGACTCACCACAGTACGGGCAGTCGTAGGGCTGGCCAATGGTGTGCACGTGCTGGTGAGCCAGGGCGTGGGAAAGTGCTCTCCACACACCGGGCTTGGGACGGGAATGTCGCAGGCGTGCATCTGCTGGTGAGACAGCAGGTTGTGGGACTGGGTGGCCCTTGCCGCAGTCACTGCAGGTGTAGGGACGTTCCCCGGTGTGTATGCGTCTGTGCCTCTTCAGGTGCAACGACCACTTGAAGCCTTCGCCACTGTCGGAGCAGGTGAAGGGCCGCTCACTGTTGTGTACCTGCCGGTGCTCCTGCAGCCCCGACCACTGGGTAAAGCTCTTGCCACAGGTGGAGCAGCCATGGGGCTTCTCGCCCGTGTGCACCCGCCGGTGGGTCTCCAGCCGTCGTGGGGTCTGCCAGGCCTTGCCACACACGCCGTACTCATAACGCTTCTCCTTGGTGTGCCCCGTCATGTGGTCCTTCACTGAAGCTCAGCTCCTAGATGATCAGCCCGCACACCGAGCAGTTGGGGAGGGGGGGGGGGGGGGGGGGGGGGGGGGGGGGGGCTCACCAGCACCCTGGCCGCCCTCAATGGCCGCTCACGGCCCCGTCTCTATGTCCACAGCAACGACTCCTAAACCTGCAGGAGGGGAACACGGAGGGTCAACAAGCTGGCAAACAGGACATTACTAACGTGTGAACATTACTGGTGTTTGAAGGGGGGTGGGCGGATGGGGAGCTGAGCGGGGGGTGGGAGGAGCAGGGTGGGGTGGTTGGTGGGATAAGAGGGGGAAAAGGAGGAAGAGGTTGTGAGGAGGCAAGGGGGTAAAGTGGGGAAGAGTGATGAGGACGGTGTAAGTGAGGGGAGGGGAGAAGGGAGAGGGGTTATGAGGGGAGAGGGAGTTGAGTGAGGGGGTGAGAGGAGGGGGGAGTAGGAGTTGGATCAGAGTTGGGCTGGAGTTGCCGCTTCTTCTCCGCGCTAGCTGTGGGCCTGGGTCCGCCGCAGCTCCGGGCCGGTGTCCCGTCGGTCCTGGGTCGCCCCGGTCATCTCCGGCCGCCCCCTGGCGTGGGTGGGACACTCGGGGGGACGGGGACGGTCTAGTAACGGTTCAGCAGCGCTTGCGGTGCTGGGGACCCGGTTTAGATCCTGGCTGCAGATGAGATGCGGGTCTGTGTGCGCACAGCAGCGTAGCTGCCGAGATGTCTCTCCCCCTGTCTCCCACTCGCATCTGCCCTCTCTCTCCCCCCCTCTCTCTCTCTCGCTGTTACACCCCGTTCTCCCGCTACCTGGCAACCCCGCTCCTCAGATTTAATATATTTGTACACATAAATTATGGAATAAAGATACGAATTTATACACAGATGTTCCAGCCAGCGCTTCGTTCACTTTTTATTTATAGCAAATCAGCCATAATCACGGTGAATGGCGGTGCTGGCTCGAAGGGCCGAATGGCCTCTTTGACAAATCAATAATTCCGTGCGATTTTCGGAATATCAAACTCGTTGTTTTGCCTCCACTGCCTGAGGCAAAGAATTCCACAGATTCACAACTCTCTGTGTGAAGGGCGGAATCGACTTGATGGGTCGAATGCCCTAATTCTGCTCCTATCACTTATGACCTTATACAGGGAGAAACCTTGTCTCCGTGCTGGAATCACACATGTCTTGCAGTCAACGTTATTCCCTTCATCCCGTATCAGCACACTGCGGACGGATCAATTGTAATCAAATGTTACATAGAAACATAGAAAATAGGTGCAGGAAGAGGCCGTTCGGCCCTTCGAGCCAGCACCGCCATTCATCGTGATAATGGCTGTTCGTCCCCTATCAATAACCCGTGCCTGCCTTCTCCCCATACCCCTTGAATCCTCTAGCCCCTAGAGCTCTATCTAACTCTCTCTTAAATCCATCCAGTTACTTGGCCTCCACTGCCCTCTGTGGCAGGGAATTCCACAAATTCACAACTCTCTGGGTGAAAAAGATTTTTCTCACCTCAGTCTTAAATGACCTGCCCTTTTATTCTAAGACTGTGGCCCCTGGTTCTGGACTCGCTCAACATTGGGAACATTTTTCCTGCATCTAGCTTGTCCAGTCCTTTTATAATTGTATTTGTTTCTATAAGATATCCCCTCATCCTTCTAAACTCCAGTGAATACAAGCCTAGTATGTTCAATCTTTCCTCGTATGACAGTCCCTCTTTACACCTATACTGAAATCCTCTTGTTATGAAGGCCAACATTCCATTAGCTTTCTTCTCTGCCTGCTGTACCTGTAAGGCAACTTTCAGTGACCGGTGAACAAGGACGCCCAGGTCTCGCTGCACCTCCCCCTTACCTAACCTAACCCATTGAAATAATAATCTGCCCCCGTGTTTTTGCCGCCAAAGTGGATAACCTCACATTTATCTATATTATACTGCATCTGCCACGCATCTACCCACTCACTCAACCTGTCCAGGTCACCCTGCAACCTCCTAACATCCTCTTCACAGTTCACGATGCCACCCAGCTTTGTGTCATCCGCAAACTTGTTGGTGTTGCGCCTAATTCCCTCTTACAAATCATTAATATATATGGTAAACAGTTGCGGCCCCAGCATCGAGCCTTGCGGCACTCCACTCGCCACTGCCTGTCATTCTGAAAAGGACCCGTTCACTCCTACTCTTTGCTTCCGGCCTGCCAACCAATTGTCTATCCATGTCAACACTCTACCCCCAATACCATGTGCCCTAATTTTAGTCACCAGTCTCCCGTGCGGGACCTTATCAAAGGCTTTCTGAAGGTCTAGAGACACTACGTCCACTAATACCATTTCATCCATTTTACTTGTCACATCCTCAAAAATTCCCAGAAGATTAGTCAAGCATGATGTCCCTTTCATAAATCCATGTTGACTTGGACTAATCCTTTTTACCGCTATCCAAATGCCCCATTATTACCTCTTTATTAATTGACTCCAGCATCATTCCCACCACCGATGTGAGGCTAACTGGTCTGTAATTCCCCGTTTTCTCTCTCCCTCCTTTCTTGAAAAGTGGGATAACATTAGCTATCCTCCAATCCACAGCAACTGATCCTGAATCCATTGAACATCGGAAAATGATCACCAATCCGTCCACTATTTCTAGAGCGACCTCCCTGAGGGCCCTGAGATGCAGACCACCAGGTCCATGGGATTTATTATCCTTCAGTCCCATTAGCCTACCCTATACTATTTCTCGCCTAATGAAAATTTCTTTCAGTTCCTCTACCCCTTAGATCTTCTGTCCTACAAGTACACATGGGAGATTGTTTATGTTTCCCTTAGTGAAGAGAGAACCAAAGTACCTATTGAACTCGTCTGCCATTTCCTTGTTGCCCATAATAATTCCACCCGTGTCTGCCTTCAATGGACCCACATTTGACTTTGCTACTCTTTTTGCCTAAACATATCTAAACAAGCTTTTACTGTCCTTCTTTATATTCCTGGCCAGCGTCCCTTCATACTTCATCTTTTTAGCCCATATTGCCCGTTTTGTTTCCTTCTGTTGTCCTGTGAAAGTTTCCCAATCCTCTGGTTTCCGGCTACTCTTTGCTGTGTTATACATCTTCTCTTTTAGTTTCATTCTATCCCTAACTTCTCATGTCAGCCACGGTTGCCTCCTACTCCCCTTAGAACCTTTCTTCCTTTTTGAAATGAAATGATCCTGTGTCTTCTGGATTATGCCCAGAAATTCCTGCCATTGCTGTTCCACCGTCATTCCTGCTATGATCCCTTTCCAGTCTACCTTGGCCAGCTCCCCTCTCATGCCTTCATAGTTCCCTTTGTTCAACTGTATCACTGACCATTCCGATTTAATGTTCTCCTTCTCAAATTGCAGATTAAAACTAATCATATTATGATCACTACCTCCAAGCGGTTCCTTTACCTCGAGTTCTCTTATTATCTCTGGTTCATTGGACAACACTAAATCCAGAATTGACTTTTCTCTGATCGGCTCCATTACAAGCTGCTCCAAGAATCCATCTCGGTGGCATTCTACGAACACTCTTTCTTGGGGTCCTGAACCAACCTGATTTTCCCAGTCTACCTGCATATTGAAATCCCCCATCACCACAGTGTACCTTTGTTACATGCCAGTTTTAACTCCTGCTGCAACTTACACCCTACATCCGGGCTGCTATTTGAGGGTCTGGAGATAATACCAATCAGTGTCTTCTTGCCTTTACAATTCCCCAACTCAATCCATAGTGAGTCTACCTCGTCGGTCCCTATGTCTCCCCTCGCAAGGGACTGAGTTCCATCCCTCACCAGCAGAGCTACCCCCTTCCTCTGCCCACCTGCCTTTCCTTTCTATAGGATGTATAACCCTGAATATTAAGTCCCCAGGCCAGATCCTCCTGCAGCCACGTCTCAGTAATCCCCACAATGTCATATCTACCAACCTCTAACTGAGCCTCAAGCTCATCTACTTGACTTCTTATACTTCGCGCATTCATATACAGAAGCTATTCCTCTGCCGGCAGTTGATCCACAGAAAGCAGCCACAGCCCCTGTCCCACTTAGGAAACCTGAACGGAAACCTCTGGAAACATTGCGCCCCACCCAAGGTTTCCGTGCGCTTCCAGGAGGTTGCAGGTGGTTGCCGGAGGTTGCAGGTAGTGGAAGCAGGTAGGGAGACTGAAAAAAACCTCCGGGAACCATACGGAAACCTTGGGTGGGGCGCAAAGTCTCCAGAGGTTTCCGTTCAGGTTTCCTACGCGGGACAGGGGCATTACTTGTTGTTGAACCTTTTCTCTGCTTAGCCTTGCGACAAGCTTTCGCTAGGTGTCCCATCTTGTGACACGAGTAACACACAGCTTTGAAAAACGGACAAAACTGTGCTAAATGTGAGCCCAAACTGTGATAGCATGACTTTGCAGCAATCTTGCTACCCTTCGATGGATTACGATTCTCTGAAGTCTTTGGCGACTTATCCGTCTTTGCTGGATTGCAGCTTGTTCAACTCTTCCGCTGGTTGCCTAGAAGTTGTCCTGACTTCTCTGGAACCCCTCTCTGCCATATCCATTGACAAAGCAGTTTTACAAGCTGTTTCAAATGTCAGATCATACACAGTCATCAGCTTACTTTGGATCCGCACACTTCTCAGTCCACACACGAATTGGTCTCGTAACGCCCGTTCTTGGAAACTTCCAAATCTACAATGAATTTATAACCCCTTGCGTGCCATAATAAAATTACTAATGTCCTCTGGAAGTTGGCATCTAATTCCAAATCGATAGCTTTCAGCTATTTCTAAAGGCTTAGAATTAGGCTAAAATGTTCTGTTAACTTATTTAGAATATCATTCAAGGGCGTGTCCTTTGGTTGGGCTCGACCTAACAAAATCTTTCTACTGTATCATAATCATCGGGACCCTTTTCAGTGAGAAAATGTGCTCTTTTCCAAGCTTGAGTTGCTTCATTCAAACATCATGATTCTGCATCAGAAGCTTCTATTCAGTAATGTTATTCGCAGCAAAACACATCTCTAAACGCTCGATGTATGCACTGAACGTTTGGCGGCTTGACTGGAATTCACCCAATCGTCCGATATACCCACTGGGCACTGCCGTTTTGGATTTGTTTTTAACAATCTTACAGAATTGAAACTTTGTGACCAGATTTTCAGCTTTCACTGACACCAAAACCTTCTCCGTGCCTCTGTAGAATCCATTATCTACACGAACAATTAAAGCTGGTGAATCCACGATCCTATCCTGGTCGCCAATTTGTGATATCTTGAGCTCAGACACAGAATAACAAGTTACCTCACTGCTGACCGGAACATGACTGCACAGCTGCACTGTGGTTTATTCAATCATTTACAATCCTCCAACCAAAGGTGGCGCTATTACACCTCAAAAAAGAAGTATGTTGACGGCACAGGAACTGTCTGAGTCGGGCTACCCAGCGAGCAGTGTTAGAACTGTGTACCCTATTTTACCAGGGGATGTGCACTCATTGGGACAACGCTAGATACAAATAGAGTGCAAAAATGGGATGAGCAGTATCCAACTAAATGCTCCGTATTTGCCATGAAGCTACTGTTGGAGTGTGTGCAGTGAAATAAGCGGGACAGCGGAGAAGAGTATCGCAGCTATTAGAGCGTCTGCCTCATGACGCTATATACCCGGGTCCATTCCTAACCTCGCCTGCTGGTTTGTGGACTTTGCGCGTTCTCTCTGTGACTACATCGGCTTAGCCCCAAAGTTTCCGTTACCTCCCACCTTCCAATGACAAGCAACGTGGCCGTTGTGCAGCCGCTGTGAATTCCCCCGATTATGCCACAATTTCGATTTTGTGGTGAAGGGCACTGGGATTAATCCAAAGTATGAAGAAAATAATGAATGGTAGATTCGTGTAAGTAGATGCTTGATGCTTAGCGCGGTCACAATTGGGTGCCGAACCTGTTTGCGTAATGCATTTCAACAGGTCTGAATAATATTTGATTAAGATGCTTTAAAAGCAGTTTTTCATCATTTTTCAGTGTTTAATGAATCTTATTAGTCGAGCAAGTGGATATGTTAACATGGTCAACAATTGCTTTCTAAACATTGTCTGTGTCACCGCATATATGCACGTGTTTGTGCAGCTGCTAAGTAATTGAAGCATAAATCCTATCTCCGATACAAAGGTAGGAAGGTCAAGAGCACAATATCCCCGAACACACAAACGTGTATCTATTACATACAATGAAATTATCGACCGTAACAGTATGAAATTTCCGGAGATAAAAAACAACAATATCACAGATTTCCTTCGATTTACCATTTCAGGATCACTGGAGCTCTTCACATTTTTCTGGTTTCGGAGTCTCCTGCGGGCTCTGCTGGCCACCACAATGTGTCTAACTGTTAAAGCATTGAGCAGCAGAATCAATACAAATGGGATACCAGGGTTAAGAAGATAATGAAGAAACTCAATCGCTGTCCAGGTCAGTGAAACCATAACACGTACTTTCACGTAGCAAAACCAGGGAGTATTCGCCAAGCTGTACGAATCTGGGTACATAAAATACCAGAAAACATTCTTTACACTGCTGAGTGCACTCACCGTGCCCAGAACAACAGACGCTGTTTTCTCGGTGCAATATCTATGCTTCAGCTTTTGGCAACAGATGGCAACAAATCGGTCAAAGGTGAAGGAGACGGTGAACCACACCGAACAGTCGGTCACTGCGTAAAGCAGGACGGCGTGAATATTACACAGGTAGATGGACCTCACAAAACATATTTGATGAGCAATCGGAATCTGTCTCAATATCAGGTCAAAGATAATGACAAGTAGATCAGCCACTGCCATGGCCACCAGGTAGCGGGTCACACAGCTGGAGAGACCACACTTTCCTCGACACAGGAACACAATTGTCACCAGGTTCACTGTGATGCAAACAGAATGACATAGTTCAAGTGTAAGATGATTGCAACCTCCACATTATGTGGTTGGCATGAGATCAACACTGCGAACACACACACTTTTTTTCAATAGATAATAGACAATAATAGATAATAGACAATGGACAATAGATGCAGGAGTAGGCCATTCGGCACTTCGAGCCAGCACCGCCATTCAATGTGATTATGGCTGATCATCCCCAATCAGTACCCCGTTCCTGTATTATCCCCATATCCCCCGACTCCGCTACTTTTAAGCGCCCCATCTAGCTCTCTCTTGAAAGCATCCAGAGAACCTGCCTCCACCGCCCTCTGAGGCAAATAATTCCTCAGACTCACCGCTCTCTGAGAAAAAGTTTTCCCTCGTCCCCGTTCCAAATGGATTACTCCTTATCTAAAACTGAGGCCCCTTGGTTCTGGACTACCCCAACATCGGGAAAATGTTTCCTACCTCTAGCGTGTCCAAACCCTGAACAATCTTATATTTTTCAATGAGATCTCCTCTCATCCTTCTAAACTCCATAGTGTACAAGCCCAACTTCTCTCAGCATATGACAGTTCCGCCATCCCGGGAATCAACCTTGTAAACCTACGCTGCACTCCCTCAATAGCAAGAATGTCCATCCTCAAATTAGGGGATCATCAGCAAAGATAATCAGCAATTTCACCATTTCATCTGTGTGATTCTGAAAGCAAAGAACAATGTTATGGGTCTCAACGAATAAGAGGTACTAAGCGATATGCGTAATGCACTGCGCAATATACACATCCACAGCAACAACGCGGTCGGTTTAAGTTGTGTGAATGCGTGTAGATCACCCCAGACATGTGGATCAGTATCAGACAGTAACCCCATATTGCATTGGCGTGAATCGGATTGGCGTTTACCATGCGGTTGGTAAGTAGCGATTAACTTCCATTTTGCAATTCAACCAGATGATGTCTATCTTTGACTTGTTATCTGAAGGGAATGTGTGATATATGGGATCTTCGAGCGCTTGCGTAGAGCAACAATTGAGGAAGGAGTAGTGAGATATGAAATGATCGCACACTCGTCAAGTTACACAGAGATCATATAGAGAGGGAATGAAGCCCGTTCTCCTCACACTGTGAAGTACATCCCACAGTACCACAGTGCGGCGGAACTTTCTTTTTTTTGTATTTAATTTTTTTATTATTGGAGATAGGTACATAATCTATTACATCATTACTGTTACATCATTTTTAAATTGCTAATATTGTCAGTTATTATTACATTGTCTCCAATACTTTTTGCATTTTTCTTCGTTTTTTTTTATAACTAGATAGAGCTAAAGGGATAGATGAAATAGAGAGAGGGAAGAAGGAAAAAGAAAACTAAAATAAAAAAAAAAGGAAGAGGAGTGAAAGAAGTAATTGAAGAAGAATGGAAAAATTTGTTAGAGATTAAAAACATCATTCGAGATATGTTCGTACATTTCGAAGTATAGCATTTCATCCAATCTTTAGTCCGGGTGCTAGTCAGGTTCCTGTGCTGAACTATTCTGACCCTTTAAGTAATCAATAAAAGGAGACCATGTTCCAACGAATAATTCCTGTTTATCCAACAGGGAAAATCTGATTCTTTCCATGTTTAAGGTCTCCGTCATTTCTATAATCCACATTTTGATTGTGGGGGCCGTAGGGCCTTTCCAAAATTTTAGGATTAATTTTTTTCCTGTTATTAAACTGTAATCGATAAAGTTTCTTTGTGTTATTCTAAGTGTTTGATTTAATTCTAATATTCCGAGTATTATTAATTTTGAGTTTGGTTCCAGTTGTGTGTTGGTTACTTTGGATATTATACTAAAAATATTTACCCAAAAATTTTTAATTTTTGTACAGTTTGTAAACATGTGCGATAACGTAGCTTCTAAATGTTGACATTTATCACATATAGGTGAGATATGTTGAAAAAGTTTATGTAATTTTGTTTTGGCGTAATGTAACCTATGTATTACTTTAAATTGTATTAGAGAATGTCTCGCGTTTAGTGAACACTGATGTATGTGTTGTAGACTTTCTTCCCAAGTGTCTTTCGTTATTACCTGATTTAATTCTTTTTCCCATGCTTGTCTGTATAAGTCCGTCAAAGGAATGTCACTGTCTAATAAGATATTATATATATAAGATATTAATTTTTCTGTATTAGGATGCTTATTCCAACATTCATCAAGAATCTCTGGGTTTCTATTTCGAAAATTTTTAGAATTCGATTTAACATAATCTCTAAGTTGAAGATATCTGAAATAATCATTTCCTCGAAGTCCATAAATCTGTTGCAACTCCTGAAATGTCAAAAAAGAGCCTTCCTTGTAAAGGTGTCCCATATTTTTAATTCCATAATTCTTCCATTGTGTAAAACCCCCGTCTAAACATGAAGGCTTAAACAATGAATTATTCACAATTGGAAGAAAAAGAGATAAGTTATCTAATTTTAATGTCTTTTTTAATTGTTTCCAAATTTTTATAGCACTAAATATTATAGGGTTTTCCCTGTAAGTTTTCTTGTTTAATTTAGACGTAGCAAATAATATCGAACCAATATCATAAGGCATACAATCTTCCTTTTCCATTTTTAACCAGTCTGGTTGCTGGTCTATTTCTCCCAACCAGAAGTTCATATTTTTAATATTAACTGCCCAGAAATAAAACAAAAAGTTAGGTAAAACCAAGCCTCCATTATTTTTTGATTTACACAGGTGTCTTTTGCTTATCCTATGATTCTTATAATCCCAGATAAAATCATTAACAATAGAGTCCAATTTTTTAAAGAAGTTTTTTGCCAGGTATATCGGAATCGTCTGAAAAAGGTATAATATTTGCGGTAAAAAAATCATTTTTATGGCATTAATTTTACCAACCATTGAAATAGGTAATGTTTTCCAGTATTGGATATTCTTATGTAATTTATTCAATAATGGGGGGAAATTTGCTTTAAATAATGATGTATATATCTTAGTTACATAGATACCTAGATATTTAAATTTTTCATTTACTACTTTAAATGGGAATTGTTGTATTATCTGTTTATTATGTTCCCTTATTGGCATAATTTCACTTTTATTCCAATTTATTCTGTATCCTGAAAGTGCACCGAATTGGTTTATTAGTTTTAATAGGTTTGGGATACTAATTTCTGGTTTTGTGATGTAAATTAATACGTCATCTGCGTATAGAGAAATTTTATTCACTGTGTCTTTACTGTTATACCCATATATTTCCGGATGCCCCCTAATTCTTTCTGCAAGTGGCTCAATTGCAAGTGCAAATAGTAATGGAGATAACGGGCATCCTTGTCTACACCCTCTAGATAGACTGAATTTAGATGACAGTCTTTGGTTGGTAAGTATTCTAGCCGTAGGATTTGTGTATAGCAGTTTTATCCATGTGCAAAATTTCTCCCCTAGCTGCATCTTTTCCATCACCGAAAATAAATAAGGCCATTCGACCTGATCAAATGCTTTTTCAGCGTCAAGTGAGATTATTGCTAAATCTTCATTAATAATTCTCTTGGTATATATAATATTAAATAATCTTCTTAGATTATAATATGAATACCGTTTCTGAATAAAGCCTGTTTGGTCAGGGTGTATTAATTTATTCATCACTGTACTTAATCTACGTGCTAGTATTTTAGTTAATATTTTCTGGTCTGTATTCAGAAGTGCAATTGCTCTGTATGATCCCGGATCTTCCGGATCTTTATCAGCTTTAGGAATAAGCGTTATTATAGATTCATTTAAGGTGTCTGGGAGTTTCTGTTGGGTGTAGATATAATCATATAGTCTTTGCAAGCGTGGGCACAGCAAATCATGAAATTTTTTGTAAAATTCTGAACCTAGACCATCTGGCCCTACTGCCTTACCATTTTTTAGAGAGCCAATAGACTCCTCAATATCCTTTATCGTAATTTCCCTTTCTAATAATTCTCTATCCTTTGAATCTAAACCTTTTAAATTACATTTTATTAAAAAATCTGCTATTCCTTCTGATTGTGCTACAGTTTTAGTTGAATAAAGGTTATGATAGTATTGTAGAAATCTATCATTTATATCCTTGGGCATTTTTAATAATTCTCCTGTCTCTGTTCTAATTTTATGAATTATTTTTTCCCCTTCCATTTTTCGCAGTTGGCGTGCTAATAGTTTTTGTGGTTTGTCTCCAAATTCAAACTGTAATTGTTTGGTTTTTTGATAAAGTTTTATTACTTGTTCTGAGTACATTTTATTTAATTTATATTTCAGTACAGCAATTTTATTATGTTTTAATGTAGATGGCGTTCTCGCATTTTCTGTATCTAGTTGCTTAATTTCACTTTCCAGTGCTTTTTGTTTAATCCTGTTTTCTTTATTATAAAATGCTTGGGCAGAGATTAATGTACCTCGAACATACGCTTTGAACGTCTCCCACATAAGAGAAGCAGGTGTGTCAGGGTTGTCATTTACCTCAAAAAATATTTGGATTTGTTTAATAATATATTCCTGGCATGATCTTTCGTTCAAGATTTGTGGGTTAAGTCTCCAATATGTTTGTTTCTCGGACATTCCATTTAATTTATTCATGAATGTTACCGGTGCGTGATCTGAGATTATAATGTTATGATATTTTGAATTATAAGTAAATGGAATAAACGTAGAGTCAACTAAAAAGTAATCTATTCTTGAGTATGTTTTGTGTACTGGTGAATAAAATGAATATTCCCGTCCGGTTGGGTTTTCTATTCTCCAGATATCCTTAATATTAGTGGTATTAATAAATGAATTAAAAAAAACACTTGAATTGGATGTTGCTTTTTTTTGCCTTGATGATCTATCTAAGTATGGGTCTAATGTACAATTGAAGTCTCCTCCAATTATTAATTTGTATTGTGCAAATTCAGGAATTTTATTAAATGTTTTGTTAAAAAAAGTGGGGTTATCGAAGTTAGGCCCATAAACATTTAGAAGGATCACTTTTTCACCATTTAACTCTCCAACCACTATAATATATCTGCCATCCATATCCACTATTATTGAGGAGGTCGCAAAAGGAATTCCTTTACGAATTACTATTGCTACTCCTCTTGACTTGTGGGAAAAAGAGGAATGATATGATTCAGCGATCCACTTAGCTTTAAGTCTGTGTTGTGATTCCTTTTTAAGATGTGTCTCTTGAAGAAATATTATATCTGTTTTGATTAGATTTAGGTGTGCCAAAACTTTACTTCTCTTAATTGGTTCATTGATTCCCTTGACATTCCAACTACAAAATGTTATTCCCTGACCCCTTCTTGTCATGTTAGCATCTTGCATATTGCTTTTGAGGTGGTCTATAACCGGGCAGAAGGAACAACACATAGAACCTGACCCTGCTCCCAAACCTCAGATAGATGAATTTAAATTCAAATACATCATTCTTCCGATCATATCTCCTTGCCTTGGTCTTGTTTTTCCATTCAAACCTTGAGTTAGAGAAATATTTAAAGAAAGAAAAGTGATACGGTTGGTTAGTGTAGGGTGAAGAAAAAAGAACTACATCTACAATTAGTGTAGTTAGTGATAGCCACACTAACGTGGCTAGAATTCTAAAGACTTCCGTAGCCTTTGTAAAATGAAAAAATTCCCAGCTCCGTGCCCGAGGAAGAGGAAAGAAAAAAAAAAGGGGAAATTATATTTAACATTCAATCATCTTCTTTGGGAGTATCAAACTTATTTACCTAGTCATACTTATACCCACACAATATATATGCATCTACATACGTACACGCATATATATATATATATATGTATACATACCCACATGTATACTAGTATCAACACGTATCCCTGCAGAAAGTTCAAGCCAGCAAAATGATTTTAAATTGAAAGATAGAGCGAAAAAAAGAAAAGGAAACCCGTCAATCATAATTATGATATAGGTTAATTTACCTCTTACTTATCTTTCTATATACTATATTATGTAATTCCTTTCTTCATTTATCAAAGACTATTAATTATTGATCATTGTTATCCATCTTATACCGTATTAACTTTTTATAAGAATTGATAATGTTAATAATTTTAGTGGAAATAAGGATATTTAATAAGTATTAGTTGTTACCTGTATAGTTAAATATGAATTTACATATAATAGTAATGATTAGTAACCTAAAAAGAGCCAAAACAAAAAAGAGAAAAAAGAGGGAAAAACACTCGAAAAATCGCAGTTTTTATCCAATGTCCTCCATCATTTTCGGTTTCCAAGTGTCTATAAAGTTCTTGAACGAATTTTAAAGGTCCTTTTAGATCTGATGGTCATCTTAGTCCATGGCTCCTAAGGAGTGATGTAGGTTCTTCAGTCTGTGGGCACGTTACCGACTACCTTGGCGTATTCGAGTGCTTTTTCGTGCTCTGTAAAAAAGAACACATTGGAATTGTAGGTGACTCTTAGCCTTGCGGGATAGAGTAGGCTGTATTTCAAATCCGGTACACTCTTCAATATTCTTTTGGTCTCATTGAACAGCATTCTTTTCTTGAAGACCTCTGTCGAGTAATCTCGGTAGATGCTAAACCTCTCGCCTTCAAAAAGAAGTTGACCGCTCCGAACACTTTTCTTCATTATCTCATCAAATTCATGATCCTGTAGGACTTTTACAATAATTTGTCATGGATGGACATCATCTTGTGTACGACGTCGCTGCGCTCTATGGGCTCGGCCGAGTAGAGGTTTGTGATCCAATTTTAGGACTTTATGTAGTAGGTCTGCCACGAAATCCCGAGTGCCCATTTCCCTCTCGCTTCCTTCCTTCACTCCTACAATTCTTAGGTTCTTTCGTCTTTGACGCCCCTCCAGATCGATACATTTATCATTTAATTTGCTCACCATGTTTGTGAGGCGTTGGTTTTCAGTAAGGAGCTGATTTACTGTTTCTGCACTTGTCGTCGCCCATTTCTCAAGCTCAGTTATCGCTGTTCTGTGTTGATCAAGTTCTTGGCGGATGGGGTCCACCTCTGTTTGAACCTTTGTTTCCACCGAAACGAGTCTGGCTTCCATCACTTCCATCTGGTCTTTGACCTCTTCCTCCCTCGTCCTCTTCCAGTTTTCAAGCATTTGTTGAACTGTGACGAGCATTTCTGCTCTAAAATCTACCTTGAAGGTGTCTAGTGCCTTTTGAAATTTCTCTCCAAAAGTCTTCATTTCAGCAGCCAGACAAGTCTTCATTTCAGCAGCCAGAAAGATTTTAAGATCTTCCATTTCCGATTTTTTCCCTTTAATCTTCTTTGGAGGATCTTCCTGGGCCATCGCTGTAACTGAGGCCGAGGCTTCTGTAGGGCCTTCCTCTTCCATCTGGGGTCTTCCTTTACCCGATTTTTTTGTTGCTCCACGGGGGGGGGGGTGTGTTGTAGCGACATACCTTAACTCGCAGGCCTGATGACGTCACGCAGGCTGCCGTTTCAGATTGCGATCGCTGCAGGTAGGTCCCGATTTTTCTCCCGATTTTTGCTTCCTCGGTACGGAGCTGGTTGGCGCTGGACTTAAGACTCCATAGCGCCACCGGAAGTCCGGAACTTTCTGTTACACAATGGTCCTATAGACAGGGAACAAAGCCCGTTCTCCACACACTGTGAAGTACATCCCACAGTACCACGGTGCGGTGGAACTTCCTTTTCAAATGAAGTCTTGGAAATCACTCAATCGAACTAAACGACAAAGATGAAATTATATCTGGAACGCAGATTCCATGGCAGCCACAGAGAAGGTCAGTTGGTGCAAAGAGGAGACTGGGGAGATTTCGACAGAAACATGATTCGGTTCGAGATGTTTAATCTTTCACATTGAGTCTGCAGTTATAGACGCTCTCCGCAATTCACCCGATCCTGCTGTGACAATGTAAGCCAGGAAATCACCCAGTGAAAGGGCACTGAATTGAAACATTGACTGGCACAGCTGCTGCCCCACTTACTTGTGTTAAACTCACATTTGGCGGCGCGACTCACCCGTTGCAGCGGCCCGTACAGCCTGTCTGTCTTTTTTTTTATTTTTTGTCTAGTTAAATGTAGTGTTTGGTGTTTTTTAATAGTGTTTTTAAATGTGTACATGTGGGGGGCGGGGGGGGGGAGGGGGAAACTGTTTAAATCTCTTCCCTGTCCGGGAGACCCGACCTTTTCCCTGTCGGGTCTCGGTTGTCGTTGGGGCCTAGCACCGTGGAGCGGCCTCCAACCTGAACGACCCGGGGGCTCGGGAGACTGCGGAGCTGCGGACTACTCACCATCGTGGGGCTGGCCGGCCTCGGAGCGTGGGGAGCGGTGGTGACTCGCTGCTGCAACGCGACTCCTGGGGCTCGGAGGCTCCAGCAACGCAGCCGCAGGTCCGGTGAACTGGGACATCGGGAGCTCGCGGGTCCGGGGGGAGAGACCGCTTCCCGGAGCTCCCACAACGCGACTTCTCCAGCCCGTATCGCGGGGTTGGAACAACCCGGACCGGGACCGTACATCACCTGGCGCGGCTTCATGGCCGTGGGACTCACCAATGCCCGTGGGGGTTCCAACCTTGTACTTTCAGACCGGGAGCGGGGCCGTAAATCGCCCCGCGCGGCCTAAAATGGCCGTGGGACTTATCATCACCCGCCTGGGGCTTGGACATCGGGAGAGAAATTGAGAGCAGGGGAGAGAAAAGACTTTGCCTTCCATCACACTGGGTTCACTGTGATGGATGTTTGTGTGAATTTAATTGTGTGTATGTCTGTAGGACATTGTCTTTGTTTGTATGGCTGTGGAAACAAAATTTCGTTTGAGTCTCACTGGGGCTCAAATGACAATAAATTTGTATTGTATTGTATTGTATTGAATGTTTCCTTTAACATTAAGAATTTCCACCATCCACGGTGACTTTGTATGTTCCATGATTTCAGCTGCAACTGGACCATGGGTCATAATGGACACAACACAACGTGACTGTGCTCGATATTAACCAATGCAAACACCGAGAAGTTGCCGTTCTCACCGTTTAATCCTGTAAAATGCGATGTTCAAAGTGTCAGTCACAGCAAGAACCGCTCGCGCCTCATTAATCCCTCGGCAGAATGCAATCACGGAACTTGAAATTAAAAGAGCGAGTTTCGAGAGACATACAGCCGGATACTCAAATATTCACAGCGTAAACGACAGCTCTCCTCACTTACCTGGAACACCGAGAATAGCCAGGATCGGGTAGTAGATCTTTTCGATCTCATATATGATTCTAACAATCTCATATATGTTCATCTCCTTGGCACCGCTTATCCTCGAATGGCATCTAGGTGAATACCTTATTTCATTATGGAATGGCTGACTGGAAAATGTTCCTTTATTTGAAGGAAAGGGGTTGTCCCTGCGGGGCGGTTGTGTGTCATTAATTCCATGTTGATCAAAGTCGCTGAACAAAAGCTCTGGTTGCATAATATTGTGAAGGAAATACCACGTGGTTATTCACGTCATGCTCCAAAACGCTGAACAATTGTTCGGGCACTTCGGAGAAAGCAAATATTCACCGCACAAGTGTTCACCCGCCATTGCGATTTCTGCAAACCGTTCATCTCCCATCCTCAGCCGTTGGGCTTTATCTGTCAAAGTTGAATCAAATCCTAAATATATAAGTGGGACGTGGCTTAACGAATCCTCTACTTTTGCGTTTAATTTCGCCATCTATATTTGTACATGAAAGACTTCCCACATTAGTGACAAGAGCCATATTCAAGTGCGCGTTCGTTGTGATATTTAAACTTGGAGACGTTCACAGCTCCTTCATCAACGGTTCTTTAAATGCCCGTTCGCTGAATTAACTTGCCTCAACAATGGCAACTCCTACACCGAGAATCATATACTTACTTGGTCTGACTATATTGTTAAAGTTAACGTGATTCCCATGGATATTTTGAAATAACTTTTAACACTGACTGATTTACGAGATTATTCCTTTAAGTCGCAGTCAGTAGTGGCTGACAGGCATATAGTCATAGACAGCTTGGGCATAGGTTCTTCGGCCCAACCTGCCTACAACGGCCGACATGTCATCGCTATATCTGTCCCACCTACCCGCGCGATGTCCATATCATTTTAAATCTGTACTGTCCATTGTTATATTCCGATCGGCAGAATGAATAACAATTTACATGCAGGTTGCCTGGATCACGAGAGAGAGGTTTTTTTTTACCCACCATTCCCTGCTTATATACAACACCACTCATGGACATATACATGAATATGCATGAATATATTACATTGCTCTCCTTTTTAAAATATTAAATCTAAGTACACAGTTAAAAGTTTGTTGTTGTGATACTTGATATAAACCAGTATTCAATAAATGTTAAATGATAAACATCATATATTTATTTTACATATTTACACATTTTTGCTTTACAGTGAGTTACTTAACTTACAAACCTAATCTGATTACTGGTTTACGGATCCTGCCTGATCGTCTACAGTAACAGGTGTAACACCTTTAGGTGTTGACTCAACTGCAGGCTTGTTTGGCTTAGTTTTACTACCCTGACTTTGATCAGAGGGGTCCGTTGCTTTGTCTGTACTAACTGAACTTTGTGTTTCAATGACAGTGGTCTCTTCCAACTTAATTTCAGATAAAGATTCAGGGATTACACTTCATGCTCAGTTTTTGTTTCATCTTTAGCTAGAATGATTTGATCAACATGAACACTTTTGTTCATATCTACAACTTCAACTAAGCATCTTATTGTTCCACACACTTCCACTAGTTTCCCGACATCCCATATTTCTCGACAGGACTGGTTGGGAGGACTGAGAACACGAACCTGGTCATCTGGCTTGAAGTACCTCTTCTTTTCGTGGGCGTCAAAATGGCGTTTTTGACTTAACTGTTTTTGCTCAACACTCAAGGTCATATTTTGTTGAACAAGACTTCTCCGTATTCTTAGCCGTATCTTCATCAACAGTTCTGCAGGTGAGTAACCTGTTGTTGTGTGTGATGTGGTTCTGTATTTCAACAAGCAACTAGCCAAACGATGTCTCATGCCGAGCTTTGAACTACCGTGCAAAACCTATTTCTTGAAAGCATCTTTGACAATTCTAACACACCTTTTCACCGTTGGAATCTGGATCGTATGCGGGAACAAGTGTGTGTGTTTTTTTTCCGCTGCATGAACTCTTTAAACCGCTCTGAACGAAACTGAGGCCCGTTATCGGAAACAAGTTCTTCCGGTAAACCATGGCATGTAAAAACTCGTCTATAGCACGCTCAGTAGTGGTGCTTGGCCTCATATGCTTAACCTCAAACCATTTGGAATGATATCTACTAGTACCAGAAGGTGATCATTACCCTTTTTCACTAAAATCTACACGAACTCTCTGAAAAGGTTTACTTGGCCATGACTAGGGTTGCAGTGGTGTTTTTGGTGGTTTACTCCGGCAATTTCGCAGGCGCTACATTTGCTCACCAGTGACTCGATGTCACTGACAATACCTGGCAAATGCACAAAACGTCTGGCAAATGACTTCATGCTTACAATGCCAGGATGTTCGGCATGAAGTTCGTTCTTAAATTTGTTTCTCAAAGACTCTGGTATAACCACTTTGTAACCCCACTTATTGCATTTCTGCACACTTGATAATCCATGACGTCGATTACAGAAGGCGTCACCTCTGAGTTCAGAATTGAGTTCAATCCACTATCGATGACAGCCTATCCGTTTAATGTCTGTTCATCGACCCACTTCAGCACAGTGTCTTTTTTTTTGTTTCTACTTCAATTTATGTTGCAGTCACTGGAAAGTCTTCATCTACAACTTCCAGTGTCAAGATTGAGTTCTCACTTCCCTGACACATTGTTGGGTTTTGGAGCATTGAAACATAGAAACATATAAATTAGGTGCAGGAGTAGAGCATTCGGCCCTTCGAGCCTGCACCACCATTCAATATGATCATTGCTGATCATCCAACTCAGTATCCCGTACCTGCCTTCTCTCCATACCCTCTGATCCCCTTAGCCACAAGAGCCACATCAAACTCCCTCTTAAATATAGCCAATGAACTGGCCTCGACTACCCTCTGCGGCAGAGAGTTCCAGAGATTCACCACACTCTGTGTGAAAAAAGTTCTTCTCATCTCGGTTTTAAAGGATTTCCCCCTTGTCCTTAAGCTGTGACCCCTTGTCCTGGACTTCCCCAACATCGGGAGCAATCTTCCTGCATCTAGTCTGTCCAACCCCTTAAGAATTTTGTAAGTTTCTATAAGATCCCCTCTCAATCTCTTAAATTCTAGAGAGTATAAACCAAGTCTATCCAATTGTTCTTCATAAGACAGTCCTAACATCCCAGGAATCAGTCTGGTGAACCTTCTCTGCACTCCCTCTATGGCAATAATGTCCTTCCTGAGATTTGGAGACCAAAACTGTACGCAATACTCCAGGTGTGGTCTCACCAAGACCCTGTACAACTGCAGTAGTACCTCCCTGCTCCTATACTCAAATCCTTTTGCTATGAAAGCTAACATACCATTCGCTTTCTTCACTGCCTGCTGCACCTGCATGCGTACTTTCAATGACTGGTGTACCATGACACCCAGGTCTCGCTGCATCTCCCCTTTTCCTAGTCGGCCACCATTTAGATAATAGTCTGCTTTCCTGTTTTTGCCACCAAAATGAATAACCTCACATTTATTGTCTATTGCTTCAACTTTCGCCATCAAGGGGTGATATCTGGGGTCATCTCCTTTGAGTCCAAGGTAGACCACCTTTGACTGTGCGAATGCACATTTACTTTGTCGCAATTTGAGATTGTGCCAGTTCAGTCGTGTGAGAAGTTGCTCAAGAATTTCCAGATGTTCTACCATGCCCCCATGTGAATATCAATAGGTCATCCTGGTTGCACACACAGTGCGGAACGCTTTGTAACATTTTGTCCATCACAGACTGGAAATGATTTGGGGAATATTTCACACCATAGGGCAGCTTGGTATATGAATATAAGTCCTTACGTGTGTTGATAGTCAACAATTCCTTGTCGACATTGCGTTGGGCATAAGCGTGAGACAAATCCAGTTTAGTGAAGACCCTTACTCCGCTAAATCCTGAATAAGGATCTTGCGAGGTTGATAACGGATATTGTTCGTCATCAACGGCTTGGTTGATTGTGACTTTGTAATCACCACAGAGTCGGACAGTTTTGTCGGCCTTGGGTACGGCTACAATTGGCGTTGCCCAGTTACTCTGGTCTGTCTTCACAAGTACTCCATTCCGCTCTAATCTGTTGAGTTCTACCACCACTTGATGCTTTAGTGCATATAGTACAGGTCTTGGTCGACAATGAAATAGGTTTCACATCTTGCCTAAGTGGAATGTGTGCAGAGTATCCTGTTATTTGCAAGTACCGGTCAGCAAAAATGTTTGCATGTTTGCTTGTAACGTTTTCATGACGTGATTTGGACAAATCGACTCTGAAAATGTTCTTCCAGTCTAACTCTATTCGAATCAGCCAATCCTTTGACAGGACGGTTGGTTTATTTCTGTAACTGACCACTATGACGGGCAGTGTTACTGACTGACCATAATGCTGAACTTTACAGTTCATTTGTCCACAAGTCTCCAAAACTTCGCCCGAGTAGGTTGTCAGCTTGACCTTACTCTCAAACAATGGTGTCTGTGGGAACTGTGTTTGGTTCAGGTTTTTGCTCATGACCGAACAATCTGCTGCCGCGTCAATACACGTATCCTTTAACTGTTCATTCATCAATAGTTTCGTACGAAAGTCCTTGCATTGGCTGGTTGTAGGCCTATCTATTTTGTTTTCACAAATGGTGTATAACCCAAGTTAATTTCTATCTGAGTTCATCTCCAGGTTGTGAACTAATTGCTGGTGTTGTCGCTTGATTCCCGCAGATTGTTGGTTTCCTGTTATGTTTGGCCCGACATGCTGGGGTGATATGGCCTTTTTTTCTAGCAGTTATAACACTTGGTCATTTTGAACTGATAAAATTGGGATGAGTGATTACCGTTGCAACGATAACAACTGGCTGAACTCGCCATACTTTGGTTTTGGTTTAACACCTCTTGCTTTGACCATAGGCACTGCCTTGTGACTGTAAACGGCCACTGCAGTCCATGGTGGACGAAACTCGCGAGCATTCTTTGATGCCATTGTAGTGGCCTGGTCAAGGTCAGGAAAAGACCGGACGCCAGGCGGATTCAAAAGAAGCTTTTTTATTAACACAGTTTTCAAACACCAACCGACACTCTTATATCTACCCCTGGGGAGTCGACCGGGAAACCCCGTGGCAGACCTACGCCCCTGTCCCTCAATCGTTGAGGGGAATGATCCAAGGAGTGGCCTACCCCCCAGGGACCGCCACAGGACCCCCCCCAAGTACCCGAGGTACGAAACGGACAGGACGGCGTACACGACGGCCAGACCCGGTGCACACTACGCTCGGACCCGGAACAGGCGCCTGATTAACAAGTGCGGGGTACGAAGTAACCAAAGGAGGAGGTACCCTAGACAGAGGTCGCCCCCGCTTACGGGGCAGCGCTACCAGCGCCGGCCGATCGATATCGATATGTGCTGGCTTCAACCGCGCAACTGAAACAGTCTCCCGCCGACCCCCCATGTCCAGGACGAACGTCGACGAGCCCTGTTCCAAGACCCGGAAGGGGCCCTCATACGGCCGCTGTAGAGGTGTCCGATGTGCATCCCTGCGCAGAAAAACAAACTGGCAGTCCTCCAGAGCAGAGGGAATGTGCGGACGGAAGGACCCATGACGAGAAGTGGGCACCGGCGCCAGCTTGCCCACCGTCTGCCGAAGACGTTGCAGAGCTTCTGAAGGCTGCTCCACCTGGCCACGTGCCGGCGGGATGAACTCCCCAGGCACCGTTAACGGAGACCCATACACCAATTCAGCGGAGGAGGAGGCCAAGTCCTCCTTGGGTGCGGTGCGTATCCCCAGCAAAACCCACGGTAGAGCGTCTACCCAATCTGGGTCAGTGAGCCGCGCCCTTAGGGCACCCTTAAGCTGTCGGTGAAACCGTTCCACTAGGCCGTTCGACTGTGGGTGGTACGCTGTCGTGTGGTGCAGACGAACACCCAGGAGGCGTGCCATGGCCGACCACAGCTCTGACGTGAACTGAGGCCCCCGGTCGGATGTTATGTCCAGTGGAACCCCGAACCGGGCGATCCAGTGCGCCAACAATGCTCGAGCACAGGTAGTAGTGGTGGAATTCTGTAGCGGAATGGCTTCAGGCCACCGCGTGAAGCGGTCCACAACGGTAAATATATACGTCATGCCCTGGGACGACGGCAGCGGCCCCACGATGTCCACGTGAATGTGGTCGAAACGTTTATGAGGAATGGGGAACTCCTGCAATGGCGCGTGCACGTGTCGTTGCACCTTGGCGGTCTGGCATCGGATGCAAGTGCGCGCCCAATGCCCAACCTCCTTCCGCAGCCCGTGCCACATAAAGCGGGAGGCTACCAGGGCCATTGTTGCCCTGATGGAGGGATGCGCAAGGCCATGGAGCACCTCAAACACCCTGCGCCGCCAGGCGATCGGGACGATGGGTCGCGGAACTCCAGAGGAGACATCGCACAACAGCGTGGTACCCCCAGGACCACAGACAACGTCCTCCAACTGCAGGCCCGAAACTGCTGTACGATAGGCAGCCATCTCCTCGTCGACCAGCTGAGCAGCTGCCAGGTCGGAATAGTTAATCCCCTCACCGACTTGGAGAACCGCGTGGACTGCAGGTCTTGATAAGGCATCGGCCACCCTGTTAAATTGCCCTCAATGAACCGGATGGAGGTGGTGTACTCGGACACATACGCCAACTGCCTCTGCTGCCGGGCAGACCACGGGTCTGATACCTTGGCGAACGCGAAGGTTAGCGGGTTGTGGTCCGTGAATGCAGTAAATGGTCTCCCCTCCAGAAAATAGCGGAAATGGCGTACGGCGAGATATAGGGCAAGGAGCTCACGGTCGAAGGCGCTGTAACGACGCTGTGGTCCACTGAGATGCCTGCTGAAGAAAGCAAGTGGCCGCCAGCAACCCTCAATGAGCTGCTCTAACACTGCCCCAACCGCAATCTCCGAAGCATCCACCGTCAAGGCGGTCGTGGCATCCTCTCGTGGGTGGACGAGCATCGTGGCCTCAGCCAGTGCCTGCTTAGCCGTCTCAAATGCCGCTGTTGCTTCCATGGACCAATCAACCTCCCTGCGATGACCAGCAATCAGTTCGAAAAGCGGACGCATGATCGCAGCCGCTGAGGGCAGGAAGCGGTGATAGAAAGTGACCATTCCCACGAATTCCTGCAGGCCCCTAACTGTGGTCGGACGGGGGAACCTGCGAATAGCAAAACCCTGGTCGGCAGAGGCACCACCCCTTGTTCGGTCACGCGGTGGCCGAGGAAGTTGATAGCCGTCACCCCGAAACAGCACTTGGACGCGTTTATAGTTAAACCGAAATCGCTGAGGCGCTGACACAGTTGACGGAGGTGGGTGCAGTGCTCCTGCCGCGTGCGACTGGCCACGAGTATGTCGTCCAGGTACACAAAAACAAAGTCCAATCCGCGGCACACGCAGTCCATAAGCCGCTGAAAGGCCTGCGCGGCGTTCTTCAACCCAAACGGCATCCGCACAAATTCGAAAAGACCAAATGGTGTGATAATGGCCGTCTTCAGGATATCGTCGGGGCGGACTGGGATTTGATTGTACCCTCGCACGAGGTCCACCTTGGAAAATATGGATGCCCCAGCCAGATGGGCATTGAAGTCCTGAATGTGCGGGACCGGATACCTGTCGGCGACGGTCGCATCGTTCAGGCGCCGGTAATCGCCACACGGGCGCCAGCCCCCGTCCTTCTTAGGGACCATGTGGAGCGGTGAGGCCCATGGGCTATCGGATGGACGCACGATGCCCAACGCCTCCATCTGCCGGAACTCCTCCCGAGCTAGACGGAGCTTGTCTGGGGCGAGACGACGTGCCCGGGCGTGCACAGGTGGGCCAGTAGTCGGGATATGGTGCTCCACCCCGTGCTTCGGGGTGGAGGAGTGGAAGTGGGGTTCGAGAATGCTAGGAAAATCTGCCAGGATACGCGCGAAAGTCGCATCCACGGATGACAGGGAGCCATCAGGGCGTACTACAGGATCACCTGTACGGAGGAAGACTGGCTCCAGCGTGGCTGAGTGCATCAGGCGCCGCCGCTTGACGTCCACGAGCAGTGAATGGGCTCTAAGGAAGTCGGCGCCCAGCAGCGGCTGGGAAACGTCTGCAATGACGAACCTCCACGAAAACGAATTGCGGCCAAAGTTGAGGGGAATGGTGCGAAACCCGTAGGTGCGAATAGCACTCCCGTTTGCCGCGGTGAGGAGGGGGCCTTGTTTGCCCGCCCAGATGTCAGTGATGGAGGGAGGCAGAACACTCACTTCCGCACCCGTGTCGACGAGGAAACGTCCCCCACTGCGGCGATCCCATGCGAAAACGCGATGAATCGTGCCGGCCGCCGAAGGAATCGCTGACGGCCGGCCCTTTAGTTTCCCGAGAACGAACAGGGTGGGCGACAAAGCCTGGCTGCAGCTCCCCAGCGGCGATGATAATAACACCAACCAGCTTTGCTGGCGTCTGGTTGAACTGCAAGCCGATTTGGCTGGTTTGAACGCCAGCGACCTCTGCTGGCATTGGTTTGAACTGCAGGCTGGCCGTGCTGGAAGGACGTGCCTGCTGCTGAATGCGTAATGGCCGCCGGATTTTGCCGCGGGGGCCGACCGGGAGCAGTGGAGACGCGGTGGATAGCGGTCCCGACCTGCTCTGAGTCTCCAAACGACTCGGGAAGGACGTCCACTGCTTCCAGGTTGCGATGGCGAGAATTCCACAGCTCGTCGGCATGTTCAGCCAGCGCCAGCATGTCGGTAAACGGGTCCCTGGCGAGCTGCATGCGAATGTCGGGAGGCAGCTGCTGCAGATAGGCATACTTAAAGAGAAAGCACGGCTCATGGTCCCCCATTAGGGTGAGCATGTCTTCCAGGAGGGCAGACGGCTGGCGGTCGCCCAGACCGTCCATTCTGAAAATGCGAGCTGCCCGCTCGGCATCACCCAGGCCAAACCTCCTGATTAGAAATGCTTTAAGGCCAGCATATTTGTTTGTTACCGGGGGGGCCCTGAGGAAAGGCTTAACCCGCCTCGCGGTCAGTTGGTCAAGCGAGCCAACCACGTAATAGTACTTCGTCTCATCCTGCGTGATACCTCGCACAGCAAACTGGGCCTCTGCCTGCTGGAACCAGGTTTCGGGTTCTTCAGTCCATAGAGTTGGGAGCTTCAGCGCAACAGCGTTATTATTCATCACGACGCGTGATGAACGAAGTCGGGGTCACCAGTGTAGTGGCCTGGTCAAGGTCAGGAAAAGACCGGACGCCAGGCGGATTCAAAAGAAGCTTTTTTATTAACTCCGTTTTCGAACACCAACCGACACTCTTATATCTACCCCTGGGGAGTCGACCGGGAAACCCCGTGGCAGACCTACGCCCCTGTCCCTCAATCGTCGAGGGGAATGATCCAAGGAGTGGCCTACCCCCCAGGGACCGCCACAACCTCATCTCCGTTCTAAACAGCTTACCCCTTATTCTTAAACTGTGTGTGTGTGGCCCCTGGTTCTGAACTTCTCCAACATCGGGAAAATATTTCCTGCCTCTAGCATGTCCAAACCCTTAACAATCTTATATGTTTCAATGAGAAACCCTCTCATACTTCTAAACTCCACAGAGTGTACAAGCCCAGCCGCTCCATTCTCTCAGCATATGACAGTCCCGCCATCCCAGGAATTAACCTGGTGAGCCTACGCGGGGCTCCCTCAATAGTAAGAATGTCCTTCCTCAAATTAGGGGACCAAAACTGTACACAATACTCCAGGTGTGGTCTCACCAGGGCCCTGTACAACTGCAGAAGGACCTCTTTGCAACTAGACTCAACTCCTCTTGTTATAAAGACCAACATGCCATTGACTTTCTTCACTGCCTGCTGTACTGCATGTTTACTTTCACGTGATGGACTGGGCAACATCTACAATGACACAGCCCAGACCATCACGTACACGCACACGCACACGCCCACAATCCAGCCTCCCTTCCATCTCCTCCGTCTACACCTCACGCTGCCTCGGAAAGGCCAGCAGCCCAGACCATCACACACACACATTCACGCATGCGTGCGCACACACACACACACACGTACACACGCACGCACACCCACACACGTACACACACACACACGTACACGCACACACACACACGTACACACACAGACGCACACGCACGCACACACACACGTACACACACAGACACACGCACGCACACACACAGACGCGCATGCACACGCACACACAGACGCGCACGCATGTACACGCACACACACAGACGCACACACACACGTACACGCATGCACACGTACACGCGCACACACACAGACGCACACGCATGCACACATACACGTGTACACACACGCACGCACATACATATGTACACACACAGACGCACACACACGTACACACAGACGCACATGCACGCACACACGTACACACACAGACACACGCACGCACACGTTCACGCATGCAAACACACACACAGACGCACACGCATGCACACATAAACGAGTACACACACACGCACGTACATATGTACACACACAGACGCACACACACATGTACACACAGACACGCACGTACACACACACACGCACATACATATGTACACACACACATGTACACACAGACACGCACGCACGCACGCACATACATGCACTCAGAGAGAGAGAGAGACACACACATACACACCAGACACACGTACACACATACGCACACACACGTA
This sequence comes from Leucoraja ocellata, assembly GCA_036785375.1. NCBI lineage: Eukaryota > Metazoa > Chordata > Chondrichthyes > Rajiformes > Rajidae > Leucoraja > Leucoraja ocellata. Next base: position 5 of record JAWMAR010000933.1, on the reverse strand, counting down.
CATAC